>CM032887.1:22339206-22514206 GCA_019176425.1 Megalops atlanticus | reverse complement strand
ACTACACAACAGAGTTTGAAGCAACTTTAACAGGGAAGATATGAAGTAGCTCATGAACTGGACACAAAGCAAAGGCAGTCATAGTTTTACAGGATATGTCAAGGTTTTACACCACGGTAGTATTGTATAATATCCTTTTCCATTGAATAGACATTAACAGTAAGTTATTGCGGAGCTTTACATTAATGTATATTCAACCTGTGCTCTCTAGGGCGCACTGTGTTCAATTCATGCTAAAATATGGAGCAACACACAGTGCCCTGCACTGACAGGCTGATCTCCCGGTAGCTCACACAGTAGTATTACATATGAAACATTTTCACTCACAGTACAGCTTTATAGTACCAGGATTCTAGGTCTTTTCAAGATAATGCACAAATGAATGTAAAACACTCCCATCACCATCCATCTGCAAAGCTCATCTGAGCTGAATTCAAATACCATTTCCAAAGCGTTCAGCAAAATTATTACCATACTGTGTTACACCAAACTGTGCTAGCATCCACACTGATAATGCAGGCTAACATGAGGAATCTGATTTGTGGTAAGCCGTATGTGATGAATTTGATAACAATGACAAGATATATCTGTTTATCATTTGATTTCATATTTACTTTGCGCATATATTGCAAAATGTAACTGTCATTCATTTTGCTATACCCTCTGAATAATAAACAAAAATAAACACGAGCGACAAAATGAGAAATATCCCAGTTTATCATCAATCTCATTTTTCCTCTCATCTAAGATCAGATTCCTTGCTTTCTGGCCCCAGTCAATTACAATACCCACTACCTAAGCTGACCTGCCCCTTGATTGGATCTGCAAATACTCAGGCAGATAAAGGCTTGTTATTTCACGCCCTGCTAAGTAAATAGAGGTTGCAGTCATCTCTTCCCCCATCTACCCCCCACGGTTTAACACGACCTGATGAGGCTCACGGGGTGAACAAAAGCTTCACCCCGATGCGAGTGAGCGAATGAAGACCATACCACACAGGACATCGCTTAAGTACAGTACCAGTCAACAGTTTGGACACACCTGATAAAGATAATGGGAAACATGCATTCAAAGACATTTTGATCTAAAGGCTCATGCTTGAATGCAAAATTTAAGCATGCTGAAATTTGTTTCTCAGATAAATATAGATCGTGAAGTTGATGCCTACGTAGGAATTTCTTTCCAAAAACAAAAATTGTTTTTAAAAAATATTTTTTAGCTACTTTCAAGAATCTAAAATATAAGATGATTTGTTTAGCACTTTCTTGGTCACTGCATAATTCCATTTGTGTATTTCATAGATCTGTTGTCTTTACTATTACTCTAAAATGTGGAAAACAGTAAAAATAAAAAAAAACCCCTATGATAGCGGAATGTGTCCAAACTTTTGACTGGCACTGTAGATACTTCAGGACAGAGGGGAAGGGTGTCAGCTGGGTGCGTGTTTGGGACACATTTCACTGTCATCATCCCTACCCCTTGGTTTGTGATGGAATCAGAGTAACTACACACAGAAATACACAAAACCACAGAAACAACAGAAACAATGGAAATTAAAATGGTGATGCATTTAAACACAAATCTGATTTTAACACTACACATTTTCTTTTTAAACTGTGTCCTCTTCTGCACTGATTTTTGCCCTTATTCACAAGTATTGTTTGAAATGGAGGGATTGCTTGGAGGTAACACTAAATCAACATGCAGTAAGTTACACTAGATGTGGAAAAAAAATCTCAATGCTTTTCAAAGAGCAAAAAATTACTTTAATGTGAGACTCCATCTCCCATTAGCCTTTCTTTCTTGCAGTGAAACAATTTAAATAGTACATTGTTTATAACTGAAGTCAATGGGCTAGCTATACTTTACAGCAAAGAACAGGCACTTGTTTATCTGGCTTTATTGCAAAGAGACTAATGATTGAAAAACAAAATTCTTGTTAACAAACTCTTGACAAAGACACTTAACAACCAGATAAATATCATGGCAATTCAGATTAGTTTCAGTCTTAAAATTCTGCTGCAGTCAGTTGTCACAATTTCTGTTTACTTCTGGGTTTCTAAACCACATAAATGAACAGAGACATCAGACGAAAGGAATCTTGGGATACCAAGCCAACATAAAGTGTACACATCTGTCGATTCAGTTGAAGGAAGCAATGGATGTCAACTTAACGTTCCCACACTCTCATTCTGGACACCATTAACCACATGACTCTGTGCCATTTTGAGTTTCTAAGGGCAAGTGAGCCAAAATTCCATTTAGGATGCAGCCTAAGCATGCCCCTTTTATTCATATGGTACGGTGATATCATGCAAATAAAGGCAGCATCTGTGGGTTTTTCTAAGTGCCACAGTGTTCATATTGGCTTTAAACCTTTCATCATTTATAAGAGGAGGGCAAATCATGACCAACCCCAAATACTGCTGCGGTCAAACTACACAAGACATGATGAATGTGGCAGGAGAAGAGATGAATAATTATATATAGGATTCTGTTATAGACTCAAACTATATAGTGCTAATACCTGGTTTACTCCCCACAAACTGCATGGCTCTAACACTCAAACTTGCTGCATTTTTTGGAGGGCAAAAAAAATGACACAATCCATAGGTCCAGCCACAAAGACCGGTTTTGGGAAGCTTGATGGTGGCATGTGGGACCGAAAAGACACAAGCACAATGTAGGGAAGATGCAACTATTAATGGGCATTTCACAACAGCTATCAAAGAGGACACAACACGTGAGTGTGTCTCACATTTCATAGAGAAATTTGTGCATGTTGTCTTACATTGTTAGCAATATTACTAATGTAAAATGAGAGTAAAAGCATAGAAGGACTATGTTCACACTTTATTAATGATTACTATATTGTACATGGAAATCTGTATTAGCTAGCTAAAAATATGATCAAAATGGAAGGAGACCATGTTCATCTTAGCTAGTGGTGAGCAAATGTTGTGCCCATACTGGCTACGCAGTGTATAGTGTAAGTTATCCAAATAGCCAATTCATTGTATTGTCTGAACAGCAAGACCATTTACTTCATAGCAAACTGTAAAGTAAAGTGACAGACAGCTGTCCAAAAATACGTAGGGATAGAAAAATAAATAAGGTGTTAATTTAACATGACTGTGGGGTAATCATAAAAACTGGCTAAAGATACTAAGCATGTGACATTGTTTCTGTATGATTCAACAGGATTTGAACAAGATGGAAATTGTTAACTCCTGATCTCTGGCACAGACAAAAAAACTGCATTACTCTAACCTAGCAGGTACTTAGGAGTTTAACTCCAGATACAAACATCCATTTTCAGCAGCAGACTTGCAGGAAGATCTAAAGCCAACAGACCATTACTTATTTGAAAAAAAAAAACACACACTTCTCAGTACAATTTGGGAGTATTCTTGTTGGATGTTTACAAGCAGCAACATGCATATGGGACTCTTTAAAGAAATTAAGGTAAATAATTTGTCAATAAATTATTGGCATTCATAAATCCATTTTTATTTAATGTACCCATACAACTGAGTTGATTCTTGATTGAATATTCAAGTACTAAAATATTTGATAGCTGCAGTCACAGCTGTTGTTATACTTCTAAACAACTTCTGCTAGACAATTAATATGCACAAAGTCTGAGTGAGACAAAAATTGCATAAAACAATCAATATTTTGTCATTTTTAATAGCACCAGTCCGCCTGTTTGTCACTGCCTTCTACAAGCGCAATATGGTAAATGGCAATATATTGCATACTACGTATATTGGTAATGAACACTTAAGACTGAATTGAACTGCATATTGTAAATAGGAGTACTGTACCATGTAAGCATGGTCCCATATTTTGCGAATGTCACAAGACAAGTTCCCCCTTGGGGTCAATAAAAGTATTATATATACTTTATATACACAATATTATGTTCTGCTGTTTTGACAATATTGCTCTTTAAAAGGGTTCACATATGGGAGTAAGGTATTACTTTCTTCTGCTCAATAAATGCATGATAAACAACTGTGTTGCTGTACAAAGAGATAAGACAAAAAATTACAACAGGCTCAGTCACTGTGCAAACACTTACAGCATGCCAGATCAACACAACAGTATTTGCAATACTGAAAGAGCATTAGAGTGACTGTAACCGTAATATGATTAGATAGCTTGGTTTAATTAATTGCCAGTCTATTCCTTTCAGAGATATTCACAAGCTATTATTTTTAAAATCTATTTACAAATAATTAATTATAAAAAATAGCAGTAATTTACCTAATGAAAGCCACCTGGCTAATGACATGCGAATCATATGCTGCAACAGTGCTTAGCATTTGGAGGGCTTATATGTAGAAAGTGGTGCGTAACTAGGCTCTTCAGGGCATAGAGCTAACTGAGGCATATCAAATTTTTACTAATGACTTTGAAAGGGTTTCAGAGAATGAAGTTATAGCGTCAGCATTTTGATCGCGGGGGCTCATCGAGGTCAGGATGAGCTAAAGCAGGCACACTACCGTAGCGTTTAGAACATACTGTTAGAGGCCAAAACTTCCAGTATTTAAGCCGTGGAAAACGTAAAAGATAAATAAATAAATATTAATAATATGAAGCGTGTGATGCTGACGTTCTCCAGAGGAAGGGGGAAAATTATCTTGGTTCCATTCACAAACTTTCCATGCCCCTTGAACCAGTAGCTTGAGCAGAAAAAGGAAATTTGCTTTACTGTGTGTAATTTGGTAAAATAGTCTGCACATGCAAATTTGCCTAATTATACATGCTGATAAGAGAAGCCAAACATCTGTTTTCCAACCATATTTTAACAAACCAAGGAAAAAAATCATAACGCATTTAATGCAGAATTTTAATATATTTTGACAAACCAAATACAAACATACACCTTTGAGCTTCGTGGTTACACTTGTATGTGTGTGCTCTGCAAACATGTTTTCGCTTTATGATTTTTATCATTGCCACTGCACAATTAAAATGTGCATGCACAAATCATTGATTCTAGATTTTGTTTTATAGATGGAAAGACTAATCAAAATGCTACTGTCTAAATGATACAGGTTTTTGAGGACTACAACTTACAAAACAAAAACTAGAATGCTCTGGTCCACGCTCTTGTCTAACACGAAACTGTGACAATGTAATCGTAATGTACAGTTCAATACATGCATTTTGGGGAAAGCCAGATTTCGCAGGCTGTAAACAATCAATTTTGGATATGCAAACATGTAATCTAGTGCGTTTTCACACGACATTGAGAACATTAAGCAAATATTTTTAAAAAATGATTAAATATTCAACTTAAGATCAAAACTGTTCATGTTTCTATCACCTGCACTACAATGTCAAGCTGTGGTTAACTTCAGTCTCTCTTGCGAGACATGGACTGTTAGCGAATAGATGTGGTTCCAGCTCGTAAAACTAACAAAACCTAAATATCAAGTGTTACATTTATGCAATGACAATATTATCCAACAGTAGGCCTATATTATGACTACACAGACGCTGTAACCCCTGGGTATGACAACTCCCATGAGCAACTTAACATAACAAAACTTTAAACAGAACACCCCATCTACAATATAGCAGCACAGTACTGACAGAGCTAGGTCAACAGCAACACAAAATAGCTGCACAAGAGCTCATTATTGTACAGAATGTGGAAAACATCTTGTTTTATCATTACAATCCTTTAAATCAGCGTGTTTGAATGTCTAAGTCACAGGCCTTTATTATATATAACTTCTAAAACTGACAGACTCCATGACTTTGGTGACAAAATCAGAGCCTTAATAGTAATCCATTATGAGAGGTGTGGATACATGCCCCTGTCTGTGACAAAACATGTTACTGTTATTACAGCTTAAGTTGGTGCTGTTATATCATAACTCTCATACTGTGCCTGTAAATGTTCACGGAAAATTTAAACTGAGGCTTCAATTATCCATCACAGAACAAATGTCCTCTAGTCTGGCAAGAAAATACATTGTAGTGACCAACTCCTTCCTCCCTCCAGCATGTCTATGGCACTTGTACCATTCTGGGCAATTTGTTCCATTCTCCTTCTGCAATTGATTCCAGGATGCAAACAGCTCCTCAGGCTACAGTCTTCAGCTTCCCAACTATACTGTACTCTCCAATACATATTTTCTTCCACTCGTGTGGATTAATCCTACTTTTCCCCCCCAGTTTTTCCCCTGCTTCACTTGCACCTCACTGGCAGTTTATTTCCGAATTTGTTTGCCTTCAGTACATCGTTTGTTAAGCACCAATTTTACCATTTTACACCTCTCTCCAAATGCCTACAGTTTATTCTGAGGACCCTGGAACAGGGAGCGTGATGATGGCTCGCTTGACCATAAACTGAATGCAACCGTACCGTATAGGCAGGGGTTGCATTCGCTTCAATAACAACTTCATTTGTGAGGCCACTTCCAAGTGTCTTTTATCACTGTGTATTCCCAACTCTTTTTAATTCTGTGGCAAGAGGCATCTTGAATCCCCGTAGAAGCCTCAATATCAGTCTGGGATTGCATGGCGTAGTTTACAAAGACATATCAGGGTTGGAAAAATCCTTAAAATCTTTAGGAAACAAAATGCTTTTGATTTTGTTAGTTGATCACTTTAGGTTTCCTGCTAATTATTCAGGAGTTGAAAGCTTAATGAAACTCCCTGTCTCTCTCTTTCTCTCCCTCTCTCTCTCTCTCTGCAATTTCCTAACCACAGAAGCCGTTCCAGCTCTGTGATTAGTCTTCCTGCATCCCAGACTGCGCAGCGCGGCGCGGCCGTTAGCTCGCCCACAGCCCCACCTGCCAGCTCCGCTTTTGTTTCAGCCACGAGCCAGGGAAGTGCGGTCACCGGGGACAGAGGCCCTCCACATCAATGCACCACGCTGTGGGCTGTGTGCGAGCCACACCACAGACTGACTCGTGTCATCGCCGCTTTCTGAGAAGCGGGCGGCACATGCACTTATGGCTTCTGAGCTGAAAGACTTTCCGGAAAAAAACAAATTACAAAAAAAAAGACAGTTCCCAACTGCACATTTTTAGGCAAACTGAGGGCCGAGCTTTTTAGTGTGCGCTTGTGCTTTGTGAATAAATGTTTTCTTTTTCTTTTAAAATATATTCTCTATGATGTAGTGCAAGTTCAATGGGTGTGCTCTTTTCTGTGGGCTCTTGTATGAAAAGGGTGCTAAGTCTTATTATTAAATGAGATCATTTTCACCAGGAACAGAAACTCTTAGAATGACAGGGTAAGCGCTTCCAGTCCTTTCAACAAATATTGTGTGTACAGTATCATGTGAATTCTTTTGGTGCCGTTTTGGGCCGTGACAACGTGTTCTCAAAACCTAGCAGATCGCCAATAAAATATTGGCCTTGGATGTCTTTTGAGCCACTCCCGTCCCTCTGGAAAAAAGGAACTAGTTTCCAGCCTAGCTGGGTTTTAGCACTCTGTCTGTTTGCCTCTGAATCCACATCTGGATGACAAAACCTGAAGAAGCGAATGGTTCTTTATGAGGCGTGCGAGCAAGAGCCGCGCTGGATTAGCAACCCATAATATCGCCAAAGAGGGACTGTCTGAAGTAAATCATTCAACACCATGATGCATGCGTGAACGACTTTGTGACTTAGCAGAAAGTGGAAAAATAATCATTTTAAAAAGGCATGCCAAGATAAAGGGACCTGTTAGCCATCTAATGAATGTGCTCCTTTGACAGATGTTTCTTAGTATGCAGACGAACAAAGATGTAGGACTGCCATCTTCTCTCTCCTGATTTTTATATTATATATACAGCTTTTTTCACCTTAATCCAAACGCCCAAAACAATGGGTATTTCATGGATGAGATGGCACCAGCAGGACAAGAAAGAACAGAGATTAGCACACCAATATAACAAAGACTATGAAAAGTAAAACTGACCATACTGGTAGCACAACCAACAAGGACCCAGAATGCTTCCCTGACACCACCATTGCTAAGTCACAGAGATCATACCTAATGATTTCATCTCTGATCCTGCAAGAATTTGGTCTCAATTCTCTATCAGATCCAAGGGGATGTTTTCTCCTTTTCACAGAGATCAGTTCCTCATCACAGCATCATCATCACCACCACAGCACTGGGTTCTGCCTTATATGCATGCTGAACAAACAATCCCTTCTCATGTCTGTAATGAGAAAAGCCCCAGGGCATGGGATAATCTACTGTACCCTGGTGATGTGCCGAGCGGGACACCAACATCTACAGTAGACACGGGGCTATGGACCATGGCTTCATCAATCCCGCATGTATTTATGCAAAGCTGTGTACACTGAAACCCAGTCATTCATTTCTCTCTACAAATCAATCACATGAACAACCAATTTCAACAAACACACATTTGTCATGCAATAGTCCAACCGGCTCTTTCCAGCGCTTACCATACTACCATACAGGACTATACAGTACACAGTACAATAGTACATTTAAAGCGCTGTGGGCCTACTAATTGTAAATTTAAGATGTGACACGAACGGCCTTTTCAATAGCCCATATAAAATAGCACAATCAATAATTTTAAATTCAAAGTACAGGGAAAAAATAAACTAATAGGACACTGTTGGGGTAGAATGTGTATCCCTTTTCTATGTGAGGTTCAGAATCACCAAAGTTTGTTAACAAAATAACACAGCATCAGTGGATTAACTGGCACATAACAAGCGATAAACACCAGAAATGCAATAAATAATCAATGAGTGGTCCCCAGCTTTATACCCAGTTTGAATATTACCAATAAAAACAAAGTGTCTGCTGCCAACTAATCAGCATATCAATGGCACATGCCACAACAGGCCAGCTCTGGTTTACTCCACAGATCATGGTAGATAAACCCCAAATAACAGAGAAATTAACAAATGCTTGACATTTGCTCAACATCCATTATTCTGACACTTCTTCTGAATTTCAAAGGCCTGAGCGCATGCTTAATCAACATTCATATTCCCCAGTGAGGCGCAGGCACCATATTGCACCCCGCCTCAACGCTGATGAAAACTGCACATTAGAGCCGTTTCGAAAATGTTCAGGGACTCTGTGCTGGGGACGGAGGGGCCAGTAGCTCGCGCTTTCCTTTTAGGCACGTCCAAAACAAAAGCATCTGCCTCAGCCCTCCCTCCCCAGTCCCCACCCCCCTCCCCCCGCCCCACCCCACCCCACCCCTCTCTCTCTCTCTGCTCGGGAGACATATGCAAAATGAACTGAATGGCATTTTAAAGAGGGAGTAATCATTACATCCAAATTCATTCATAGGGTGCGCAAAGGCCAAAGAGCCCTCTCCAGGGACAAAGACCTGCGGGACTTCAGTCCCCAGTGCAGCGGGAGCCAGGCAGTCTCGGCAAGCAGACAATTTCCAATTCTAATGTCCGAAGCTATGGGACTTATGTCACATCCTACCGCACTGGCTGCACCCATTCTGTTCTCATTGTAGTGGGCACAGACACTAGGCAGGACACTACTGCTAGGCAGGAGGCGCAGTATATTTGCATGTTATTCAATTGTGAAAGGGTAAAAGTGACAGCACTGTGTCGAATTCTTTTCCCTTCAGAACAGCGCGGCTCTGTAGGAGAGGCATGGCTGACAGATGACTCCCCAACATCTGTGTTACGCGAGCGTTACAGATGAGAGACCGCGCATCCCCCGTCACACTCACAAATAAGACGGACAGACATTCGATGGAAATTAGCTTTAAATAACCAATCAGATCCCGCCCCCCACTAAATGATTGTCCTCTTCAAACTGAAAACACCAAATTGTTAGAGAACCCCTAAAATGTAGCCTGCATAAGGAGCGTGACTTTATTGTAAATATTGATGAACAAGTTTTGTTCCACTTTCATAATCTCCTTGAGGTAATTACTTTTTCAGGTGTTAAACTGTTTGTCATTACCACGCTACTGCTAAACCCCTTGATTCCTTTGAAATATAAAAATGAAAGGAAATCGTTTCTATCTGTTTGTTTATATGACACTGCACATCAATAGTAATAGCATTTACCTACAGAAAATAAACTGTGTGTAGGCTTTGCAGAATGGGAGAACACTCCAAGGACCAACTGAATTCAAATCTTCTTTTCCAAGTCAAACACTCCTTCAGGGGGCCAAAAGGTCATATATCAGTTTTCCACAATCTGAGAATACTAACGAAAATGAAACAATTAGAACAAATGAGTCCTTGTGACTAATGGCTGTTCTAAAATAAAATGACTGTTGTATAGAAACACATACAGGGTACATAAAAATGTTTGTTTATAATATTATAAATGAAAGGGAAATAATTTTACAACATAAGTGCCCCCCTTTCAGTAAGGCTGTATATTAGAGCAGAATATCCTTTTTTCCTGTGGAGCATGGTGGTGGAATAAAGTAACTCACTGCTGGGCAGGGAGTAAACATTTAGCACAAACTCAACAGGGCAGAAACAACCAAATAAGAAGATTTCACACATTTGCACCCCCGGCTCAGACACAATTGATCCATATTTTTAAGAAAGTGCATTCCCATTCTAAAGCGGAAAGCCCACAAGGACAGAAGCCATGAGCCTCGCCAAACAGCCAAATGAAAAAAATAAAACCGGTCAGACTGTTTGCATTAATTCAGCCGTCCGTCCCCCCGCCCGCCTGACTGGCAGGGGCGGAACGGGACGGTCACCGAAACACTCGAGGAAGCGGCTGGTGCATCTCCGGTGCCCGGCGCACTGTGTTCTCTTTCATTAGGTCCACTCGGGCCCGTATTAAAGATGCATTTAATGCGGCGGGGAGGTGGTCGCCGGGCACCGCCGGCTGTGACAGCAGGGTTACTGATGAGCTACTGTGGGCTGGCCCTCCCAGCAGGACTCCCGTGTCTGAAGGCTGATGAAGGACAGTGATACCCCCGTGCGCGAGTGAGCCGGCCCCCGCGCCGCTCTCCCAAGTATTTACTGAGTCGCGGGGCTCCTGCACGGCGCACTGTGGAGGGGGGAATGGGGGGGGCTGGGTTTAAGCTGCCGTGCCTCAGCGGATGCTAACAGATGATGGATGGCCTAGTCAATACGTTATGTCTTGAGAGCCTGATTTCCTGCCATTCCAATCACTAACCCTCCAGAGCCCCCTCAGCTGATTGGACAAGCAGAATAATTTCGCAGGCTGTGAAAACACCGCAGCCGCGCCGTCTGTCAGACCCTCAACGAGATTCAGGTTTAAATGTGGCCTCACCAATTTAGATTATAATAGGGAAATGATGCTAACAATCAGACATATCGGAACATATCACCACGATTCATAAAAGCGAATACAAATCAGTGGTGGTAGTATTTAAAAACTGTGACAACTAATTATATAAATGTCTTTCTCGAAAACGTGGAAAATACAAGAAAAAGGGCACACATTATTTTCATTACAATGACGGCAATGATTAAAGTAAAACATTTTCAAAGCAAAGTGAACAAAACAGAACTCTAAATTAGTTGTGTAGTGACATACAGTGATAAGCATGATTTCAGACCATATCTCATAATACACTGAGATCTGTTAAAACTCAATTGAAAAAAGATAACACAGTGCTGTTTTTTTTTTTTTTTTAAACATTTGTGCATGTTTTTTCGTCTAAGCTAAAATTTAAACAATACTGAATCAACTGGGTTAACTGAGGTCTTGAGAGAGAAAGACGGGGATACAGACTTTGCCATTTTATTATAAACAATAATAAACAACAATAATAACCTGAAAGATATTTAGTGCGGTAACAGCATGTGATGCTGCTTTAACCCGAATGGAAATAACCAGAATGGAAAATAGGTTGTAAATGGGTTTCCGGGATGTTGTGGTGATAAGGTTCTTCCATGTATAGGTGAGACACGCTTAGCTGATAAAATATGCTATAAAAATGCTGACTCTAACAATAGCCAAAGCTCAAGGTAGGCTCCTTCCCCCCCTGGGGAACTCAGTACCTTATTCCAGCAGTGATTAGTGTACAATGGAACTAGGAAGCTCCCAATTCATGCTATGTTCACATTGACCTCCAAAGGAATAATGTCCTTGTGGCCTTTAGGGGATTACAAGTGTTACATTCAATAAAGCGTGATCTCAGGGAATAAAGGAGTAAAGTAAACAGCATTATTGACCCTGCTGATATTCTTAAACATACAGGCTGCATATTGAGCAACCAGTGATGCTCCCCTGCACAACACTTGAAAGTGTATGAATGAAGAGGTAGATGACCAAATTGCATCCCAGTACTTATCATAGACAACGCAATTCAGGACAGTGAGCCCCTAAACTGTTTCAAGATTAAAAATGATATTTATAAAACAACACTCCACTCTGGCAGAAGACATTGGTTATATTTTTCATTTCTCCAGGTTTGCAATTTTTCTCCAGAGGGCATTCGAAATAGGCCAGGGTCATGACAGACACTGAAGCATATAACCTACACTGTGACACTTAGTAACATACACCTTTAATTGAAGAAGAAGAAAATGATATCTTGCACTTTTCCCAAAGCTTTTCAATTGATTCCTGAAATGGCCTGCTTGCTGAAAGCCTATGCTGGTCACTGTCAAAGGCATGCTTTTTACATCTTAAAAAACATGACAAGTTTGGAAATCATACTTTTCTATGTTTGACAGACAGATTGAAATGAAATCACTGAAGACTCACAGCAGCTGTCATAATGTGGTGGAAGGCCTAATAGCAATTAGGTCTAATTGCCAATTAAGGTCTAATTGCAGTGCACTCTGTCTTTACATTCGAGAGACTAATAATTTCTTCCTCTTAAATCTTACATATTCTCATGTATTCACTAGCTGTCCAGCTCTGAAAATTGTGTATTACAAATAATAATTAAAAAGCTCTTTCCATATGCTACTCTAATGCAGTGTGCACTGTTGTTAGCTATGCATAATCTGAGAAAGTATGGGAGGCGTTCTGGCATTGTTGGATGGCATCACCCACAGGCTTAGGAACCTTCCTCCGTGAGGAGAGCATTGGGTATCCTTAAATGTGCTTATGGTAAGAACAGTCTGGTGATCTATAATAAAGGGCAACGTACTGCTGTACCATCTGATGAGGAAAACCATCATCCTCTTTGCACTTACTGTGGTACAACTATACTGGCAATGTAGCCCTCGCTCTCTCTTAATGTTAAACAAGTGGACTTCTGATTGATCAGGTAATAGCTGCAATATTCTGTTGCACGTTCTGACAATACAGCTGGGCTTGCAGAGCGCTAGCTTGTGTATTTTGCGGGTTCTAAAGGGAGGTGTTCATTTTGAAATAGGGGAACATAAACCTTTAGAGCTTTGGAACACACTTTATTGTCGTAGCATTGTCTGCTGGCTAGCTAGGGCCCAGCTAGTTACCGAGTGAAGAGAGCATCTTACCTCGGAAATCTGTCCTTGAGCATTTTCATACACTGGCGTGTGGGTCTGAGTTGTTCCATAAATTTCGCGATCGCCTTATATTCTGCTTGAGAAAGCTTCATTGTCTAACTTCTAAATATCGCTAAATATAAAATCAATCGACAACTAAAATAAAACGACGTATTAACCTTATAGCTAGTTATCTACCTGGGCTTTCCTATTAGTTGTTAGCTAGCTGGCAGGCTGACGTTGTTCGCTTAAGTTAAGAGGACCGCTCGACAAATACTGAATTCATCTGACATTAGCTGGTTAGCTAACATAGAATGGCGGCCGCTGTCTGAAGACGGCTTGCTATTAAACTTGCGAGCTCCAGACAGGTGAATCTCAGCCAGCTAGCTCACAGCACAAAACGAAAAACTCGGGTTAAACATTTGCTAACACTGCGCGTCATAAACTCCAAAGCTAACAGCATGCTACAATTTAGCCTCCAAAACTGTGTTTATCACGTAAGCCATGACAGCTGAAAAAACAACTTCCTGAATGCTTCCCGCGGTCAAGTTGAATCACCAGCGACGGTAAAGAGAGTACGTCTGATTGGATAATTCCGCGGAACCTGAGTGTGGTGGCTTCGGATTGGCGGGTGAGCTGCAAGCAAGGGCACACTCAGTGCCTACAAACCGCTAGATAAAATGGAAGGATAGAGAGCGAGTAGCACGCTGAAAGGGTGTGTTGCAGGTTAGTTATTAGTGGCTGAACACCACAATTTGCAGGATTTCTCCAACTTAGAAATTTCAACATAAACGAATGGGGAAATGGTTTGCTATATTTGGAAGAGGCAATAAATGTTGAGCATAAAATTGATGTTCGCTAGATCAGGCCTAGCCAACACATTTTGCAGAAATTTGCCAGATTGCAAACAGGAGCGCTGATTATAACTAGCCAGATTGTAAAGTAGTCTGTAAAGTTACTTTGCAGTCGAAATGCATGATGAGTAACGGTTGCCAGTTGATTGGGAACATCGTTTTTACACGCTTTCATGAGAAAGGTAGTTATCGACACAAAATAAAAGTAGACCATATTATATTGTGTGTGTGTGTATATATATATATATATATATATATATATATATATATATATATATATATATACACACACACACACACACACACACCAGGAAAAAAATGGTGCTTTGGCGAACTCAAGATATTACATGCTTTAATCCTTTATATTTTGCAAATCGACTCACTAGTTTGTTAATACAACAGGTATTGAATAAACTATCCCAACAAGAAAATATACTGTTTAATATTATGAGACGTGCGGACTTTCCACTGTGTCCATCTCTTGGAATAGCCTATAGCTAATGCATACTAAAGCTGCAGTTCCATAAGAGATGTTGGTAAGATGATTAAGTGTCGTGTCGGGTGTGAAAACACTAATGCAATTAAACTGACGTTTTTATTTTCCCCACGCATCACCCGCCTTATCTTGTGTTATTGCCTCCAAAAAAGGAAGTACCAAAATTGGTCAGACAAGGGAGTAAACACAGTCTTGTCTAAAAGGGAAAATTAATCTGCGTTTTTATGATTCTTTTCCCGAATAGAAACGCAAAATAGCAAAGTAGAACGTAATATCTATCCGCAGCCTGAAGTTTTATACGGAATCAACAAGGGTACGCGAGCGCATCTGTCAAATAGGTATGAGCTCTGTAACTCTTACTCACTGTCACCGTTTCTCCACGTCGCACAGTAGCGGCAATCATTTCCCAGCATTGTCAGACATCAACACCCACCACCCCCCTTAATCCTCTTTTGCAGCTAAAGGGTGATTTAAGGGGATTGGGAACTGAAGCAGAGAGAACTGGATGACATTGTAGACATTACTGCAAAGTGGCTTCTTTTAGCTCTCTGACATCAAACCCGGTCCCTTCTCAAGTTGCCTAAACCCATAGAAGGAGAAAAGAGAGAGAAGTTGCCATGTGGAGCAAATTATAAAACCATCTCTGAAAAGGTTCCTTGTATCATGAATAGTCCAGGTACACTTTGCTGCAGATCTCACCTCTTGGAAAAGTGTACCAAGTTAGGTACTATGGTGTGGCATTATTTCTTGATGTGTTATGGCAATTTGCCTCCATCTCAGCTCTTGAAAGTTTGGCATGTTTACGCTCCAAGTGCCCACGGCTGGAGGATTTTAATGGATTTTCAGATAACGATACTATAGACATTTCTAATAAAACTTAGGGAAGCAGGGGGAGTTTAAGGGTAGTGCATAATTGAATATGCCTGGCGGGAGTTGGCTTTTTTAACAGTGTAATGATCAAACAATAAAACATGTTTGTCAGCCTTTACAGGGCAAGACCTTATGCCAAATGTATGCAAATGCACTGCACAGCTTACTGAATAACCATGTTAACTTTTTTAATGGCAAATACTTACTCATAAATTCAAAATGTTGAATCTGAATTTTGAAGTGTATCAGATGTGTGATAAAAAGAAAGCTTCCCAAGCAATCTTAAAACAACAGTTTTGTTTCTAAAACTTCTTCTGCGTTTCTGCTTGTATGATGAATTGCATTTTTTTGTTAGCTTTAAATATAAATCTGATGAAATGTTAACTGAAGAGCACTTGAAGTGTAAAGTGTTCTCTCTCCTGAGGCTTCTTTGTCATAAACCCCCACTTCAAATCAATGATGGTTACTACTGTGCTATTGTATAATTACTCTGTGGCAAGTTTTAAGACTGTAAGGAGTAACAGGATTGTTATTCAAATAGAATTTATCTTTTTTCAGATCTGCATTGTTGCTCAAACACAGAAAAACACCAGGTTGGATCAAAATTCCCTTGCTGTAGAACAGTGATGCAAGGTTAAAAATACTGAGTTTGAATTAAGTTCAGTTATTTGAATCATTAATTTTGTTTGTAAGTGTCTATACCTTGACAAATTCAAGTTTGAATGAGGAACAAGATAATAATACTCTTAGGAATATTGTAAAATGCATTCTAATATTGTAACAAGATGCATGCAAATATTTATATTGGGAAATACATTTGATAGGAAACTACAGCATTAAACAGGTCGATATGGAAGAAGAAGGTGCCAAAAATGGGGGTCAGAAAGTTGTGAGTGAAGCCATACTTGTTGAATTTTATGATTTATGATAAAATATTTAAGAATGGAACCACTTGAATTACCCTAAAACTTGTAACACAATCCAAACCAATCGATGGTCTGTTTACAACGAAGTACTGATTCAGTATTACAGCCTCACGAGTCTCAGTCAGTTTGTACAGTTTCAGATCTACAGTTGGGAGAAACCCACAGCCACATGAGGCGAGTCCTTGAATGACAGTGGTTGTGAAGCTGTTCCGATGGAGGTTGGTACAGTAGCTCGTTCCACGAGCGCGGGGCCAGAGATTAAAAGAAGTGAACCCTTACCATGACTCCTTGGAGGGGAGGGCCAGGCAGATGGCCAGCAGTGGAGGACCACAGCACATGGGCGGTGGAGTAGGAAGAGGATATGTACAATATGCTGTGAATATGTACAGCTGGAGTAGTGTTGTGGAGAGAAGGACAAGCAAAGTAGCATGGTTTTGAAATTGATGAGGTGGCAAGTGACAGCCAAAGTCTTGGACAGCAGATATACTACGCATCAGGTCAATGTAGCAGTCATCCAGTTGGAAAGTGCCAGGGCCAGGACCAACTGTTGGTGAGAAACAGACATATTCTGTGGAGGGTGGACCTGAAGAATTGGCAGGCACTGGTCAGCACCAGTGATCTGGGAGAAGGTGAGAGCATAGTCGAGGGTTAAGCTAAGGTTCTTGGCAGACTGCTAGGGTTCAGCATGATGTTTTCATGAAAGCCGATGAAGTCCTGGACCAGAGTATAAAAGAGCTGGGTGGGAGGATGTGGAGTGATGTAACGTAATGGATGTAAAAGGATAGGATCAGTGCAGCAAGTATGGTGTAAATAGATCTAACAAGGTGGGATCAGGGAGTAGCATTAGCACCAGCATTGGTATAAGGAGATTGGATCAGAGTTTGCGAGGTACTGCACTGTAATGGGTATATATGGGTGGGATCAGGGTTAGTGAAGAAGTGTACTGTAACCAGTATACAGGGATTTGGCTGGAGTTTGTGAAACACGGCACTGTAATTGTTGTGAATGTATAGGATCAGGGCCTCTGGAGCAGCGGTCTGTAATGTATATAAAAGGATGGGATCGGGGTTTGTGAAGAATGGTACTTCAATGTGAATGAAAGGGTGGCATCCGAGGCTGTGAAATGTAGTGTATGAAGGCATTGTGTACACAGGGCAGCGGTACTCACCGAGCAGTTAGCCAGCTGTGAAGCCTACACACAGTGGGGGACGAATTTACAAAGGATGTCTCCCTCTGATATTCGAGAGACAGTACACTGATCCTTATTCCAGTGCTCTCAGCACACAATTGTAGTGCTAAATGCTGAGGTACTAATGTCATCTGTGTACATTCATACCCATGTGATCTTTACATTTTATTTTATTTCAGTACAGTTTCGAAATCTAACTGAGGAGGGAAAGAGTGCAATATCTGACACAAGTGCAAGCAGTGTAATTAAGCAGTGAAATCAGAATTATTTCTGAATGATAAATAACTGAAATGTGTTTGAATTTTAAAGAAAAAGCTTGATGAATAATTCAGTGTGCTCAGATGTGAACTTATTATCTTAACTGTATCTACAGGCAAAAGCATATGAACAGTATCTACAATATCATAAATCTAATTTGTACTCATAAGATTATAGTGTACTCATGATTCATTACATTTAACACCTGTCCCATTCTTTTTTTGTTTGTGTTTGTGTGTGTCCATGTGTGTGTTTGTATGCATGTGTGAATTTTGACCTATTGTATCCATAGGTGTCTGATTAATTCTGACTCTAAAATGCATGTTCTAACAGCACCTTTTATATTCCCCAGTCCGTGTCTGGGCTGCGTTTCACTGCTGAATCCTCCAGTGCAGTAACTATAGGTGAATATTACACACAGGGAGGCAAAGGTGGAAGCGTAGCTCTGTCACATATGGGTTTGTCTGATTGTTTAGTGTATCCCTTATTTGCAGTTGATCACACATCCCCCTGCATTGAACGACTGTTCCATTTCCCATGATATTAATTGCCATGTAATAAGAGATTACAGTAATTAATTACAAGAACCCGTTTTGCTGTGGATTTTTAAGGCTATGTTTGCAGTCAGTTTAATGACTGGGTCACAGGACAAAATGATTTTCCCATCTTATGGGAGTCTGAGTCTCCTGCCCTGAAAATCAGTGTCTTAATGTGAAGCAAGCCATAACCAGGAAATGCCTGTAGTATTAGCAGGGTATCAGATTCGTACTTTTGGAAACGTCTCACTAACAGCATGGCTGCCCCACAAATCCTGCATCCATATTTTACTAGGGGAAGACAAGACACATGTGTTTTGCCAAAGCTTTTAAAGCCGTTTCTTTCATTTATTTTATTAGCCTTTAATGAATGTAATTAGAAGGCAAGTAATTAAATGCAATTGTGCTCAGTATGTTTTCCCTGTTGTAAATTGCCCTAAACAACATGCATGGTGCGAACAAATTTACGGGATTAATAGGGGATAGATAATGTTTTTGGATTGTATTTCACACTAAACGGCTGCACGGAGAAACAAAGACTGTGGCACAACCTCATTAATCTTAGTCAACTGGCAGCACTCGTGCAATTTGCATGACTGAGGTGGTGGCACATGCTGCAGTTAGGCCGTGGTTCTGGATCTGTCCAATTTCTCCTCCCGTTAACGTCACGTCAATCACGGATAACCCAGTAATACCCTCTCAGTGGAAACGAAAGGGCACCCCCCAAATCACTGATTTTCGCTGAGCACTAATTACACTGACATAAGCAAGTTTTTTTTTTTTTTTTTTTTTAAAGAAGCGTATACAGTCATGCAATACTATTTATCATGTTATTTAATAGAAATGTCTGTATTATCTTTGAGCACAAGATGTCATCTGTCTATTCTGGAATAGTGTAGCCACAGAGACTGTTGTGTATGTGAGCAGATACACAGAACAGTTCTGATGTTAAATATTCTGTCATTATAGGTGTTGAATGTCATGAAAAATGGCAGTCATACTAATGTGTCACATATATATTGGCCATTTGATCATTTTAAAATCAAAAATAAAGAAGAAACGTAATGTTACAGTAAATTTTATGCAACCTTATCATATATTTTTTTCAAGTCCAAATATTTTTTGTAGCATGTAAGGTGTTGTACACTCCACCAGCCCAAACAAACCAATTCAAGCTAAAAAAAATAATTTGAGAGTTAAACCGTGGCAAAAGGTAAAACAGGGTAACACTCGCGAAGGCCAGACAGAATTCTAATTATTCAGTTATTAACTTTTAAAAGAATTTTTTAATGGCTTTTTAATTCCATAAATCTGCGCGGTGTTTCGGTGAGAGGAGACCATTTACAAATGAGGGAGAGCGTTTGGTGCCCGGGCCGCCTAGCTGCTGCAGCCGCGGCGCATGCTGTGTTTTCTCTCTCCCCGTTCCTAATATCCTGGAGGCATTTTTCTCATTATCAAATATTGTTTGATGTCTTTGTTTCTTGATGATTAACCGTGGTCACCAAACACTGGCCTGGATTGTTTAAAATTTAATTTTCATCTCTGAAGTACCCGGAGTGTGTCTGACGGGGCGACCCACATATTTTATGTATGCTATTTTTCATGCTAAAATGCAAGGGGATGCATGGCATTCAAACAGTGACAATTCTCTTAGTAGTGTCGGTATATTATTCCAAAGTGTTATTATGCGTGTGTATGTGGATGTTGTACAGAAGAATGGTAAACATGATGCATGTTATATTGCTAAACACTGAAGACTGTAAACTAAATTGTCGTAGCCAGGCCAGACTATCCCCACTAATAAAACACACGCATATACATAGATAGATACATACACATACATATATAGAAATTATGTATAACATAATATATTTAAAGAATACTAAACCAAAGAACACCATACTGTTAATTGACATGATGAATAATTACATCAGTACAGCTTGGTGTGATTTTTTTGTTTGTATAACAGTGCTGCAGAAGAAATTGTATTTCTGGTTTGCTTATTGATTTGAAAAGACACAAATAATGAGAATTAGAAAAAGCTAAGGGATGGTTTTTTTTTATTTATTTTCATCTCAGTCACACAGAATAAGATTTATGGTGGTCCTGATAATGCAAGCAAACAAATTGGGGAACAACAGTCTAAAATAATGCTACAATGTCAAAACTATATTGAGTCTTTGATATATCTCGGTATCTGGGTTCAATAGCAGCCATAGTATCTGTCTAATGACATTATCTTCTGAGGTTTGGAGAAAAAGAAAAAGGACAGAAATGAACAGCACCATTGTCTGCAGTCTTATTTAAACAAATGGTGTGAGTGTGGGGAGAGACGGCTTGGTGAAGGAAAGGTTATACTTTGCCCTGTGTGTTTGTATTGTCAATAACTGGAGAAGGCTGTCAAGAAAGAGGAAAGATAAAGGTCAATAACTATGACAAATATGTTTGTATTTGTACACTCTTACTGATAGCACCACAGTGGCATGGGCTGAATTTGACACCCCACAACAATAATAGGCATACTAGCGCTGGTAATAGAAATGCAATAATTTTACCCGCATATTTAAAAGGATCCTGTTTACATTGTTAAACCACATGGTAGACGTTGTTCAGATGCTTTACAGGAAAATGACCCTTTCTTTTTCTGAATAAATACCATGAAATTTTGTCCTTAAAATGAGTTCTTTAGCTAGAATTAATCATGGAGTGAATTTTTACAAATGTGTACATTTATGTCATGGTATTAAGTTTTTTATGTTGATATAAGAAAGGGACTTTTATTCTATGATAATCAAAAGAACATTAGCAAGCCCATGAACATCCATATACCGTACTTCTTTTTTATTGTCTTTTACAAGAGAGATCACTGTTTTGAAGGAGAAGGTAGTGTAGACATTAATTCTGCATGCAGAGTTTATCTCATGTCGTAATTACAAAGTGCTTAAATTTGTTCTCTGTTATAATGGCCAACAATATATGCATTGCTTAGCACAATTTGTTTTCTGCAGTGGAGCAAACAGTCTTCACAGTGCAAATCAGTAAGGCTTCATTTATCTATAATCGTATTATTAGTGTTCAAGAGCCTGTGTTTTTTCCTACCTTTTTAGTACATCTTTTGTGGTCTCAAGTGCCATAAATGTGCAATTAAAAGGCTTTACTAATTTATGAGAATCATTGCGAAATGAGCACAGGGCATAACTGTGGACGTCATCCCTGCATATTGTTGTGGTTTAATTGCTGGTGTAGGAGGCATGTTTAGTGTATGTGCTTGGTTGCTATAGTGACACAAACACTGGGTCTTTCTTGACAGTTTTATCTACTGTTGAGGTAAAAGGAGGTGTTAACTCTCATGGTTAACCCAGATACTGGAGAACTTTCATTTTCAAATGCATACCAAGCAAAGTCAGGAGACATCTTGATATTATATATATAATATATATACATATATTTGATTTAGTGCAGAGAACTTTACTCAAAGAGTCAGAAGACACACAATGTATCAGAATACAGTCTGAATCCAATCTGAATCCACAAAAATGTGTTTCTGCCCTCTGACTTAACCAAAGTAACTTTTCTCAATTATATCTAAATGAAATTGCTTTCAGGAGTTTTTCTTTTTATTTTGTCCATGTCTGTATATCTGATAGGAATACATTTGAAATTTGGTTTGTGGTACTCCTGGTAAAAAAAAAAAAAAACTTTTACTGTAGAAATGACAGATCATGCCTATTGTATTTCAGTCATATCTACAATATGATATCATGTGAATTCACCCCCCCTGCCCAAGTTTATAGATTACAGTATGGAAAGTGTTGAGAAGCTGTATGCAATAGAGCAGAGGAAAGAGAAAAATTATACCAATTTACAAAGGCTTATTTAGATATTGTTGTGACCAGGCAAATAATGTATAATATGCTTTAACAGGGTATGTTAATTCCATGGGGGAAAGGATTTTTTTTCTTTCCTCCATTCTGTTTGTTGGCCGTATTACTTGCGGTTTACATTTCATATGATTATGTTAATGCCGGGCTGTTTCTCTGCATTATGAGCAAATGCATTGTCAAGATCTTTTGTAAAGCAGGGAAGTAGCTATTTTGGAATTCTTTTATTATTTGAGAGTGCAAGAAAGAAAGTCTTTTGTTCATAGTTTTGCTGCACACAACTCTCGTTTGTGACTTACTACTGTCCCCTAGTGGCCATTGGTCTTCCCTGTTTTACCCCCCTCGCTCGCCGTTCCGGTCAACTTGGATTTCTACGTGCCTTCTCCGGCTTATCATACGCAAACATTTAAGCGCTTATTTGTTATATTGTCTGTCAGAGGACTCTAAAGCTCCAATTATACATGACTGTTTCCACAGTGTTTTCCTTTCAAGGGGAGCTCAAACAATGTAAACAAAAACAGGAACCCTAATGTTTAGGGCTCTTTGTGTTACCTTAACTCGTGTCAATAAGGCATTGTTCCCCGGAGTGCCACACCGAAACTGCTCACAGAATGTTATCAGACCTGTGGAATAGGGTGTGCTGATAATTGTGTTAAAATGTAAGTATAATTATTTGGATTGTGCCAGCGCAGATGTACAAAGTCTGGCTTTTTTACCCACCCATTGCTCACTTGCCTTGTATCGTTGACCAGTTGTCTGTAGAAAATAAGGTTTTGCTTTCAAATGATTTTTTTTGTTAATTAGTAAACCTAACATAATTTTCTCATACTGCCCTTGTTGGCAAATAAATATAAAACATTGCATGCCTGCCCTTATTGTACTATATTTCAATCCAAAAGTTCAGACATAAACAGTATGAAGGGGTTGTTTGGGGTTTTCAGCTCTTTCTGTTCCCTGAAACCCGGTGCATCATACGCAGGTACACTAGTGTACATTTTTAATCTGCTGTTTGTTGCCTTGATCACGGCTGTTTCCTAAGTGTTATGATTACCTGGGCTCTTGAAAATAAATGGAGTTAAAGGGCTATTCTCCACTGACACAGCGAGGAGGCCTAGTCAAGCCCTTCATGTCAAATTACCAATTATGCAGTGCATGGAGGATGGCACTCCAGTCTCTGATGTCCTCAGCCCCATGGGGAGCCACTCATATATAAAAAAACACACACACACCCACACACATTTATTTATTAGGTTTTAAACTTTGCACCAGTACTGTTTTTTCTGGTTTCATTCTGAAGGTGAGATTGAATGCCTTAACACCTTTCTGTTTAAGCACAAGAGTGTAAACAAATGCAGTGATTCTTAAGACTATGTAAACCCTCTTCATAAAACAGCTAATTAGGCCATGGGCATCCTCAGTAGAGCGACTCCTATGGTATGTAGCATAGTATCCCAGACTGCCTGGTCTTGCTCTATTTATCATATTTTGTTACTAGTATATGAAAGTATAACAAGCTTGCTTTGTTCCAAATAGCATCCAAATGGTGTTATTTTAAACACCAACACTGTCACTTATTTAATGACACACACACACACACACACACACACACACACACACACACACACACACACACACACACACATATATATATATATGTATATATTATAATTTTACATTTATTTAGTAGCTGATAGTTGGATGTCTAGTTGGTGTGTGCAGTGTGCTGTTGAGTTTGCTTTCTTCTGTTTGTTAAGCAATCAAATCTTTCTTGCAGCAGAGTATTTCTTTTTTAAACAACTTTCCCTGGGGTGAAAAATCAAGCACAGAAATTCTGGTTCTATACGCACAGTGATTTATGAATTAAAGAGAGGCTGCACACTTTGTGTACATTTTCCCCTACGCTCGGTCCTGTTTATGTGACAGTTTGCTCTTCGTGTTGCCAGCTTACCTCTCACTTTGCTTGTTGCTTCACTTCCAAAAAATCTTGAAACACAAACACTCAGCTCTGTAAAATCCTTTTATTGGAATGTTAAAAAATCCCTTGGGGTGTTTGAAAAAAAGGTTTTAGCAGAGAGCTGTACCTGGGGAAACCAAGGGACTGGCTAGCCTTAGCCTGGGAAGCAAACCACTCTCAGTGACGTGTACATGGCAGACAAACAAAACACTCATCAATAGCAAGTCCTGCCCAGCACGCCATAATGCAAAAATCTTCACATGAATTAAGACTCACTTCACCCTTGCAACTGGAATGAGCCAGTTCACCGAATCCCTTTCCCTTTTTTAGGGCTGGAAATCTCAAGTGTAGGGTGTTTGCTGCTGCTTACACATCTCTGTCCTTGTCATTGCACCAGTACAAATTAAAAAGAAATAAAAATGATCAATGATTTTTTTTCCTGTAAAAAAAAAAAAGCCACAACAGTTTTTTTTTTTCCTTAATGAATTGAGTAGATTCATTTGGCAGATCTAATTATTTTTACTCTGAGTTCAACAAGAATGGAAGTCAATTTGTTTTTCACTTTTCTCAGTTTCTCCTTTCCCAGCACAGAGAAGTGAGGGAGTCAAATTACAAAGTTTGACAGCTTGATATTCTACATTGATATTTAGATTTTTATGACTTTTGTGTGCATGCCTACATACATAAATAGCTGTTGCAACACAATGAAGGGCATGTTACCTCCTGCATACCTGAATTACTGTTTAATCAGCTAATATATGTACCTTGGCTTAGGGTGTTCATTAACTAACAGATCACCATTGTTTAGAGGATTAACATCCAATTTCCATACACAGAGCTGAATTTGCTGTTGGGTATGCGGGATCTCTGAATGACAGAGTTCACCTATAACCTCAAAGAGGCTGTTCAAAGCCACAGTTAGCATTCAAGCAGGGAAATGGAATGCTAAATACATTCAGCAAACATTTGAGAGCCCTTTTTTTTCCTGCCTCTTTTTTCTGGGAACTTTTGAAGTAGCTATACATTGTTTCATATATAATTTGGCACTCGGGTTAAGCTGAATTGAATAAAATGCCACGTGTATGACAGTTTGTCACCGGAATGTTTATTTTTATATTTACATTTACATTCTTTTATGTTTTGTTCTTGTAAATCTCTGGAGGGCTCCTTTTATCCATATATAGCCCTGCCATGCTTAAAGAACAACCTCCTTGATGGGGAGGTATTGCATACCCTACATAACAACATGCACAATATGGTATGAAACGTTGCAGCCAGTTTTGGACTTGTCACTCATGTTTGAGCCAACACCCACATTTACACGAAACATACAGTAACAAAGTGGCTTGGAACTGCTGTGAGGATACATATTAAATTCACCAGGACCTGTCCCATTTGTTTGAGCCAGTGCCTACACTTGCACAAAATTTAACAAAGAGGCTTGGAAAGATTTTGAAGGTACGTAATTTCCCATTTACAGAGCTGCTCACTTTTAAGATGCAGGTGCACTAAAAAATGTAATTTAAAAAAAAAACATTCAATTTTGAGGTGATGTCAACATCCAGAACCTTTTAAATGAAGCACGGAAGTCACTGTTTGTACCCTGTCGTTTACAATGTGAATACACCTTGTTAATCTTTATGGTCTAAATGGCCAAGTTAATATTCTTTCATTCCGTTTTCATCAGAAACAGCCTTGTTATTCTCAAAAATGTGCCTAATTTATTAGGGCAACGGTTAGATTTATAACCATGCTAGTTATAGAGAAGTATTACCTGCCCCTTGGGAGACCAAATTACTGTTTATGGTCGGCCTGAGAATGGCTAAACAGATGATTGAGCACCTGCCAGGGTCGCTGTCTGTCCTGTCTGTCTGATCTCCCTGTCTCCTTCCTCAACGACATCACAGTCTGTCCGTCCAGCAAACACAGAGTCAGGCTCTGGCAACCTTAATCACTTATTAAAACCTCTCTGGCCATCTTTAATCCATTGTTCTCAGAGAGAAATGTCATTTTTGACGTTGTTTGACAACCGCATTTGGAAGCCAAGCAAGTTTGCTTCAGCCAAGGCAAACACAGTCTTATTGCAATTCAAGGAATAATAATAAAAAAAATCACAATTGCTTTCAGCAGATGAAAAATAAAATTGAAGAAACAGAATATGTTGCACACGTGAATAACCTAAAATTAAAATACTAAAATGCTCTTTCTGCCTTTTTTGGGCACATATAATGTTATGCTGCCTCTCAGTTTTGATCTCATTGTGTTAATGTTCATTCATTATTTCTATTTGTGGAAAATATTACCTGAAACTGAATTCAAAATCCCTGAAATGAAGAAATAGCAGTGCATGACCTGTCTGAACAGAGCACATCATCAGTTGGGCTGTTGACCCAAACAGTCCTAAGACATAAATACAATTCAACAAACCCATAAATGCCAATGGAGTTTTGCAAGATTGCATAGCTGCATTTAAAGTCAGACTTGATTTAGTTTACATTAAATGGAGGCAAAGTTATAAAATGCTGCTGCTTTTCCACAAATGGCTACGGTGAGTCTTGAAAGCTGGAAAGTGCTGGCAAGTAAACCTGGAACCCTGAATGTGTGTACTGTAGGTGAAATGGCATTACATTACCAATATTATGCATGTAACATGTGTAGCTGAATCTCTCGCTTACATATTACACTTTGCTTACAGATTGTAGGGAAACATTCATTGCAGCTGGATAGTACTTTCTTTATTTGTGGTTGAAATGATACATGACTGTGCACACAAAGTACAGATACATCTTGTTTTTATTCATAACAAGAGTTGTTATTCTTTGATCCACTGCACTGTGTGACTGGCAGCACCAAGCTCCCCTGACATCATAATTTTAACCTGACCACTTGGTTACCATTAACACAGTGCTATCATATCATTCAATGAGGAGGACATCTGATAGATGTATAGATAGCTAATCTGATATATAATCAGATCCATAATATCTATGTGTAGATAATCAGATCCATAATGCTAGTCCGAAGAACTTAACCAACCCTTGGAAGAGACATCTCTGTTCTCAAGCCCACCATTTGATACCAAAATTGTGCTGCAAGGTAAAGAAAACATCCACGATTCTGAAAGCTCTGTTGCACGGAACAAAAACAGCAACTGCTACTGCCCTCGGACAGTTCCTGCACATCAGCTTTCAAAGGTCTGAATTTGATTTATCTGCGCAATGGGAAGTGCATCTAATTTAGGGGACTCATAATTTATATTTCCTGCTGTAAACCTTTTTCTAAAAAAGCAAAATAAATCTTCCTTGACATTTTTTTTTGCATTCTCGTGATGTTTCAGTTTTAAATCAAATTGAGATTATTTCTGGTTCCCCCATTTTCCTCTCCTTCTCCACAGTGTATTATACCGTGCTATATCATGCCCTGTATGTCGTTAGTGTTTCCTGCATGATATTGCACCTGTAATTAAATGTCAGTCTGCAAACAAACAAACACTAATAATACTCAGCCTTTTGTGGGTGATCTTAATCTTGGCAGTTCCTCATTTATCACCGCTCCTAACAAGCGAACGTGAATTGACAAGTCAGTCAAGGTTTCCCATGCAGCGGCGTTGCACTCTGTCGGCTCGCTTTGTTAAACAAGATTACCGGTGGCTCGAGTTTGATCCTCTCTTAACACAGAAAGAGGAGTGATCTAAGGAAAGGTGCGAAAAACAGCTGGGGGGCGGGAGTGGGCGAGGGTACCGGGAAGGGTCAAAGTTGCCGCTGCCTTGTGGGATATGCATAGCATTAGAGTCATTTTTTTGGGTGGTGATGTTAATCAAAACCAACACCATAAAGTGTTAGTTGGTTAATTTGTGTGTTATTTTCTATGTTATCATTAATTATGTGGTGGCGAGGAAAGTTGGGAACTAATGAGATGTCACAGGTAATTTACACCAATCAGACTCCCCAGGACATTAGGCAAACAAAAACTGTGGAGGATTGCCCCGCTGCACGATGCATCAAAGGAGAGAGGTCCCTTACAAAACCACGCAAGCATTAAATTAACACTGGCTACTTACAGGGGATGGGGTCCTGGCCTCCCTCATGCCTTCCTCCTCTGAAGTTATTGCTTATTTATTCTCCTAACCAACTAACAACCCCGACGGAGACCCAAGAGCTCTAAAATCACATAATCCCTGCTGCTTATTTTCATAGATTATCCTCTCTTTCAAACAGCGGCAGCAGAAGGGGATCTTGTTCACTTCAGTTTTTCTAGGAAGTTGAAAAAGAAAGAGAAACTGTGGATTTGCCCAGCTGACAGATAGATATACAGTTTCAGGGGAGCTGGCCTTGCTCCGAAGGACAGATTTCATGCTCTCCACAGCAGCTACGCCACGGCTGAAACGGGAGGTTGGATCGTGTCCGAACCCAAGAGCTGCAGGGAGATTTTTCAACTTCGTGTCAGTGTCATCGGGAATGTCGATAAAGAGGGTCTTTATGTCTCCATGGGACATGTGGGCAGGCCTTTGCATCGTTGGAACAAGGGAATTGGGAGGGTCTGGAGTGTGGACCCAGTACCACCAGTTTACACTCTGCTAATATTCAGGGAAGGGCATGGATTCGCTGGAGTCAAACACGTGCTCTTTGTTCATCAACATGGGAATATACACTATATAATCCAAGAGATGGCCATGTCTCTCAATAGTTATGTAAACAGAAGCTCTGGAACTGTTACTATGTTGAAGTATATATTATATTGTCTGAGGGCGAAAATCTGGTCAAACACTTGTACGAGAGACCAGCAAGAGAGTTGTAACAATAATATATAGTCACTTTCATATTGCATAAAAGAATTCACTTGGTTACTTTTTATTATAGGTCAAATTCAGAACAGTGTAATATATTGGTGAACTGTGGTTCTCCACTACAATCCACTCCATACTGTCACAGTATCCCTTTCTTCCTTTATTCATATCTCATTCAGCTCTCAAGGGGCTGGTGATCACTTAAACTTCTACTTAATACACACAGTCCACGTAACGGAGAGACAAAAACGATGAAAAACAATCAACATTAAAGTCTGATGATTCATAGATGTAAAATTAATATTTAGCAAAGGCCTTTGACAAATACACAGTAAAACATCTGCCAGAATATCTATACTTCATACGTCAACAGGACAACATCGTAGGGTTTAAAATGCACATGTGAAAAACTAGATTTACACAGTTTCCTCACACACTTTGGCAGGCTGTTCCCCTCAATGACTGCCCTGAATACAAAGGCTCCTTTGCCCGTCACCAACTTTGGCCTTGGTGGCACATAATTATTAAGTCTGCTTCTCATATCAAGTTTGTATCTGTCTTTTATCAAATTCAGACCATTGAAGATATCAGATGGTCTTTGAGTGATACACTCTGTGAATTGAATTAACGTATCAGTTTTAACCACATGTGTAATCACTGACCACCCAAGTGCTCAGGGCACTCTAGTTGAGGCAGTCGTTCCACTTTACAAATGCCATTCATGGGAATTTTTAGTTTTTAATCTGAGCTATTTGCAGCCTTATTAAGTCACCTTCAGGGGAATTTCCCTAAACTACACCACAAACATTCTCAAAGAGGTTGCAGGAAATTTCAATATTTTTCATATTATTCTTGTGATTCTGGTCCTTTTTTTGGACAGGTGGTTAATATGGAATAACCAAGCTAGTCAGTTATCTAATTTAAAATTGTCTTTAACCTTGTCTTTGACCTGCAATGCATGTTGTGCCTCCATTGCCATCAGAAAACATGCCTGCCTCTGGCTCAATCAAAACTAGGGAAAGATCTTTAGTGTAGATCATATTAAAAATATGATTCTTGGTCTTTCAAATGGTGATTGGAATACATTTTTTTTCTACTGTTTCTATTAAAAATCCTCCAAATACTCAAAATTAAAATAAATGGAAATGACATCAGCACCATTTGTTTCTGGGTGGAACATCAAGTCCCATAGAGACATACTGAAAAACATTTCATTTTAATTGCATGTAAAAAGAAAAAAACAGTCTTCTGAAAAACACACACTTGGCCTTCATAGATAACATGTCTGATATGCTGTGATTCCAACTTTGCCATGTTTGTAAATTGCTCTCCCCAAAAAATTTTAAAAGTGAGGCGGAAAAGAAAACAACTGGCACTTCCATTTTATATATATTACAAATATTTGATTCCTTCATGACATTTTCAGCCTCCCCGATCTTCCATCGCTGTCTGCAAACACTCACTCACGCACACGTTCACATATATATGTCCTATCTGTGTAGCAAAACAATGGCACATCTACACTTGTGGCATTCAGTGGAGCAGAGAATTTCAATGGTGCCTGCTGACAGGTGCCCCAAGACATCAAGTTTACCCGCAGAAACTCAAGTAATTATGTTTGGCTTCAGCAGACAAAAGAAAATGGATGTCTCATTGTGGAAAGCATTGCCTTGTCTTTCTCTTTTCACTGCCAAAGTATGAAATTCCAGGTGGGACATATCTGGGATAGATAGCTAAATGTTATATTAAACTGAACCTTCTTTGTTTTTAATCATTAAGTCACAATGGATTAAAGCTGTGTTGCTTCTTTACCTCATTAATTCAGCTGCTAGTGTTTTTTTAATGCAAGTCAATATCTTTACATTTTGTATTGCTTCCCTTTTTCAAGCATACAAATATGTTTCTGTCGAAATCCTAATCATGTCTTTGTCTGTATTTATAAAGTGGTGCACTCAATAGATGGATGAATGATACAAAAAGTGTACACCTGGGCATAAGTTACTAGCTGAAACTTGAATGGATATACTTCTGCTCTCTCGGACTGGAAGTCACTCTGGATGAGAGTGTCTGCTAAATTAATGTAATGTAATGTAATATAGCTGTGGATCACACACATTTCAGGGAGATGGATAAATGCTCTCCAGTCGAACTGATTTGGAAAGATTATTTGCAAGGGCGCAAGTATGATTTCAACAAATTGGAAAAATATATTCCAGCAGACTGCAATATTTTGTAATAATGTACTTAATTAGAAGACTCCATATCCGAATTAATTTAGGTTATTAAAATTTAACATTTATATTTTGATAGTTACCATTTTAACATAAGTGTTGTGAGTGAAATACCTTGTTCAAGGACAGAGCTCTCTCAGTGGGGGAGTTATCGCAGAAGTGGTTAGATGTCTATTGCCCTAACCACTTCTCCCCCATGCTTTATACTGTGTCATGTACCTCTTCACTACACCTCAATATGGATTTATGATGCAGCTGTGCATTTCTTACAATCTAACACTCATGTCAGAATAGACTGGGATCTGGTCATGTGTTTGTATGGGTAATGCCTGGAAAAATTATATTCAGTTGGGTAGCATAGTTTGTACAGTAGCAGATATCAAGGGTTGTACTGTTTCCACAATAGAGGATGTAAATGATTTGGTCTAATAATAACTTGTTCGGTCATGGAGACACGGAGCTGACAGACTTGAAGAATGACCTCAGCGTATTGAAGATGGCAATCTGTTTTCTCTCAGAGTGGGTATTGCATTTTGGAGATAGCAGAGATACTGTGTCATGAGAAATATTTTCAAATTTTTTTCTCTGTTTTTTTCCCTTGCTTGAGATTTATAGGGCATAGAAATTTTGTAGTGCAATCAAGTGACAAGCCAGATAGTTACGTTTTACAAATTAAGAAAAGAACAATATTTCATAACTACACAACATTTGTTCGTGATTACAGTCAAATGCTATCATCACTAAATTTTAGCCTAAAATTAACCACATATTGATTAATGCTTCCCCATTTTCACATCTGAAAAAAATGCATCCATAATATGTAAAAGCTACTCTGAAAATTAAATTCAGAATCCTGCTGTGTGTTCTGCAATGTCAATATTATGGGAATGTCAAAAAGATGATTGAGGGCATTTAGCTATGTTTTATACTGAAATTTAGCAACACTATGTTAAAAACGCAGACACAGAAAGGAAAGGAAATGACGCCGAGGCACTCAAAGACAAACATTTTAAAAGCAGAGGGGGCCACCCTGTTTCAACACTAATGGAAGGAGAGAAAATGACTATTTCACTGCTGTCATTATATTGTTGTTTTTAACATAGACAGTTTCTGCGCGCAGGCCTATAATTCTGTGCCATTAAAAGTGCAGAGAGGTGGGTCCAAAGGAATGTGTTTCATGCCACATCAACTGAGCCCTGTCTGTTCCTTTGCCTAATTCCCGTCATTTTTTCACAGCAAACTTTTGGCACCGGTTGAAAGCATAACAACTAGTTGCGGCACTAAAATGATCATAAAGTCAATCATGTGGCTAGAATTACTGAGCAATTTAGTCAGCTGGTCTTTATTTCATGTCGATGCAAGAGGTGCTTTTTCTTTGCCGTAAATGTACTCTGACATGTAAGGTGGATGTCATGAATTAGTACTTGGCCGCCCCTTTTTAATGCTCTCCACAGCATAAGAAAGAGGGCTGCTCAGTATTTAGCACCCAAAGTCATCACTGCCCTCTCCTTCATTGGGATAAAGCAATACCTGTTTTGTCATACATTTAATTATTTATACGGTTTCAAGCGTTCAAGTAGAAATTACATATTGAAACTAGATACATAGCAGTGGGCTGGAGAATGGGGAAGTGGTGGTGAGCACCGAAGTCATTAATAGATTTCAGGTTTAAATCCCAGGTCAGACAGGTGCACCATTGGACAAGAACTACCCCAAAATCATTCCAGGAAAAAAGACAAGTCTTTTGAAACCTGTTTGTAAGTGAAATGGGAACTGAATGCAAAGTAACCAAATAAGTGAAGCTGCTTATATCAGGATTTTTTAAAGATATTAGGTGTTCATTTTCTGTGAGTGTTTTTTTTTCTTTTCATTTTAAATTCAAGGTTTAATTATGTGTTTTACATAAAAGTCATTTAAATGTGTGCCTTTGGCAGCAGAGGAACAATAAGACCTAATAAGACCTTGCTACCTCCTATTTCCCCATCATTTTTGTTATCGGTGATAACCCATATGAAACCAGAGCTACTTTGGAATAGATTTTACATAAAAGTGGAAAAGGTCATCTTAAAGTCCATGCTGTTTCTTCCTGTCTGTCTTTGAAATATCATTTGGACTCTTTTTTTTACCCGAGGAACAGCGTTGATCTGAATATTTTATATCTTTGATTTTGTTTATGGTTTAAATGTATACGTTCTCCTTATGTGTGCAAAGTTCCTTTTTGTATTGATAGCTGGCTTCATCATGCAGAAAAGTTTGATCTCTCAAGTGAACTGGCACCACACAACACTTTTGCACAAATTCCAACAAATGTAACCAACTAATCCTACTGACAATATGTAATATGTCAAGAACTTAGGTGTGTGTTTACCTAGCATATTAGCTGGCTTAATCATACAAAGAGGACTTTCATCCATCTTGAAATCCATGTGAATTAGCAAGCTTAGTTTTCTCACTCACCTGTAACCTACATCAGTAAAATCAGTGACACACAGTTGATATTGAGTTGATACAGGTATTGCTGTGTCATTATAAAATGAAGCATTTCATGCAGGACTTCCAACATACAGAAAAAAGGAATATATTCTAACATAACAAGTGTATTGTATAATATGCATCAGCATTATTAGTAGTAATAGTATTAGTATTTATATTAGTATCAGGATCAGAATTAGTATTAGTGCATATAAAGACAGTGAGTAAGCTTACATCATTAGAGGATTTGCTTGTTGCCAAACAATGACAAAGAGCAACATTAACTTGCATCATACTACCATACTGCCACACTTGAGTAATAATGAGCCACATTATGCATCCTTGGGTTTCCTTTTAACAGTTTTATTGATCACATACTGCTTGCAAGACATAAGAAATGTCCAAGTCCAAGGAATTAATGTCTAAGTTCTTGATAATTAAAGTGTAGCCTGAACTGATGTGTTTTGGATAGTGTGACGGTGAATGATTCTGCAGTTCTGATGGTGGCATATTAAATGACTTGGCAACCATTTGGTAAAAAAGACAAGTTCAAAATGTGTGACTACAATGGAGAGGTAATGCCAGATGATCAGAGCTTGCTGAACGGAGCGTTTATGTATAGGCATAAGGTCTGATAACTGATTAAATATACTGAATGTACTCTAGAAGCAGTCATCTTGCTGCTTAGCAGACTAGCACTATGGTCATGAATGTGATGCAAGCTGTGATCTGTAGAGAAGGGAAACAGGCAAAGACAAAAGTTAAACTTTGGAAGGTCAAAGACCAGGCTAGCATCAGCAGGCAATCATTGCATGCACTATTATACTACCACTGTATATTAATAAATTGCCATTTTGTCTGTTGGTCATGTGAGTATATTGGCATAAGCTTGGAAAAAAATAGGTTAGTTTATACAGTTGTGGTTCTTAGTAGCATCTACACAGATCCACTAATCTTTCATGTCTGTTGATGTGTCAGTCTAATGTTATAAATAGGTGGTTTTGACTATCATCCCATCCAGAGGATAGAGAGATCAGTGGATCTGCACAGCGAACTGTCATAATGTCTATGAACAGGTAATTATACTTTGTGTGTCACTACAGCCCAGTGCAACCCATTATATGAGAATGCACAACAACTTGATTATTGTTAATTTAGTTTCTATTCTATTCTCATGTAGTGATATTTCAAACGACTAATTATGTTGAAAATCTACAGATCAGCAACACAAAAATCACACTTATATTCTTTCTCACTCTAGGACTACTTAAGAACAGGCACATCAGATGTTATATATTTTCTGCAATACCATGGTGAAGTCCTTCTCTGCATCAATTTAACAACACGCTAATCAGCAACAGGGACATTTTTGTTTGATGGTAAACACCAATGCACCCATAAAACCTCCCAGTAAACACTTCTATGCATCCCTATAGAAGGATGTGTGCCTTTCAATTATCATTACTATCATTATGCGAAGCTCTATACACTGCAAATTTCAATCTCTCTTGGTCGTGAATATCTCAACGGGCCAGGTCTTCTTCCTGAGTGCAAACGGAGCCATATGGTCAGGTTCCAAACAAGCCGTGTCATCAGATTGGCTTTATGCTTTTGGGGATAAGGATGGGTATGTGGGCCAGCATCACCTCATCGGATGCTTGTGAGTTGCTCAGATGACATCAGTGGAATAGTGCTTTTCCTTCATTTTCCTGAGCACTGACTCCACTAAAATGTACCTGGTTGCTTTTATACAGAAAAAAATGCTGCATTGGTGTGAAGATGCACATCAAAGGATTGCATTCACCCTGTGCACCCATACAAGTGCAAAGGTTGTCATGGAGGGACAAGTTAATTGAAGTTCCAAATGAAGATTTTGGAGGAGGATTTTCAGACAGTCCCTCTGCAATTAATAAACCTGTACCAACCACAAATACGAAAATCAGACTCACCATTTCCTTTTCATGTCAGCTGTTCACGACATCCATCCTCCTCCCCATCTCCTCCTATACCTATTTCTGTTATGATGGGGGGGTCAACAACCTTGGCCCACAGAAAGGTGCAATCCTTTCATTGGACTCCAAGCCAAAGACCAATACCCCTATTGCCCCACTGACAGCAACACTTATACTTCTTATTGTATTACAATTCACATCTGTTGAATGCCCAATTGGTGAGTCCAAGAAGGATTGGGTTGCATAAAGGGGGAAAAAAAGCATAAAAAATGTAGTCAGTCTTCCTGAAACTTTTTCTTAAATGTAGGGGTAGAAGACTCTATTTGAACCACTTTTCACATACAAGCACTATTGTAAATTTTGAGAAATACTCCTTGTTCTGAAAAAAGTAACATCCTACCTAATGATGTATTCCAAAACAGTGTGGATTACACAGCCCTCCAATCTGATCTGATCCGAAAAGAGAATTGTCTAAGGACGAACACATGGGTCCATTTGACACATATCAAATAATGGCTCTCTGTCTTAAACATTTGACAGCATATCACATCTACCAGCGCTGGGCTCATGCGTGAAGTCCCATGACGTCTGGTTAATATTTAAAATAGAAAGTAAATAATGTAAAATCCCTTTAGCTTTTCTTTCCTCACCGATGGAAAGGAAGATATTTCCATAAAATTTATTGTTTAGCCTGAGCTTATGCGATACATGTTGTTCCACCCTGGAAAAAGAGAATTAAATGATCACAATATTCACATGGATGATGTTTACTGTAACCAAGGTATAGCATGCGTAATGAGATAATGCTAAACATTTTTGGTCTGTCTCTCCATTTAAAGTACTGTCTTAAATATGGCATGGTTAAAAATGGTAGCTTCAAGCCACCGACAAAATGTTACTCTCTTTTTTTCCCCCTTTATCCTTATCATCCCAAGTTGTCAGAAGGCCCCTATGAGCATTTTTGGCAAAAAGATACCAAGATGTTAAAAACATGTGCTGTCCCTGGTGGGTACGTGAGTAGACAGCTCAGTGCGGTTTTATGCATACAGATAAACATCACTTCATGCGCTGTCAGGGGCTGCTGGAAGGAGCATGGAGTCCTTTGCTAAAACAATGTTGATGTTCTGTGAGAGGGGGACTCGGCAATGGGAAACACCTGCGCCGGGGAGAGGCGGAGCACCGGGAGAATTCCGCAATCCCAGAAAGGCCGGGGTTTGTCCTGTTCATTAGGTGTTGAAAGGTGGAAGTGCGAGGAATCTGGATACAGATATGACTCATTTGTAGCTCTGTAAACACAAAATCTGGAACCGAAGCTCAGTTTCTCATTCAGTGCAAAAATGTGCAGTCATGTGTTTCATATGTATTTTCTAGTAGATTCCGGTTTTACAAATGTGCTATTTTTAAATCCTCATTATTAGTAGTAGTAGTATTTTTGCTGTTGTTGTTTGTAGTAGCAGTAGAAGTAGCAGAAGTAAAATATTTGACTCCAAGATGTTCCCACCACGTTTAAAGGTTTCATTACCCCTTGGTGAGACATGACAAAACATATTTCATATCATTCAACATGATATGTGAAATGTGATTGGAAAATCAGGCTGATAGACTTGTCTTTAGTGATGTGTGTGTGTGTGTGTGTGTGTGTGTGTGTGTGTGTGTGTGTGTGTGTGTGTGTGTGTGTGTGCCTGTGTGCGTGCGTGCGTGTGTGTGCGTATGTGTGTGCATGTGTTTGTGTGTGTGTGCTTGTACATATGTGTGTATATAGTTCTGTTCAGAAGATCTGGAAGTAACCTTCAGAGCATCCGGTTACTGTTTTAAGAAAAATAAAATAACCATCATAAAAAATAACCACCATAACTTTTGTCCACAACATTCGTGCAAATAAACAATTACTGGAATCTTCAATAAAGCACCGGGGTGCAGGTCATGTTATTGTTCATTTTAAAAATACATACGTTAAACACAAATTAAACAAGTTTCTCCCTCTCATTTATTTTTTCTCCCTTTATTGCTCTTCAAATGCTTTTTTTTCATATAGCACATCAACCACATCCACTGTGCATACTGTGGCAAGCTCCACGCATAGACAGCAAATTAACATTGGCTATTAAGAAAAAACAAATTGAAAACCTTAGAATTTACAGTTTAAACATGGATGATTCAACAGAATGTCAGATAGGCTTAAATGAAAATGTATGCAGCTAGCCAGATAAGGAAAAGCCAATGTGCCATTGCTCTGTGTATTATCAAAATGGCAAGACTGAGACCAAATGTTGTCGCGCACTTGGATTTCAGCACGGACCAATAACATGTTTTAATAGGGCAACAATGTGTTATAGTGGTGAGGAACAGGCCTTGTAACCCAAAAGGTTGCTGGTTTGATCCCCCAGTGGAGCCCTGCTGTTGTACCCTTGGGCAAGGTACTTAACCCGGATTGCCTCAGTAAATATCCAGCCATATAAATGGATAACATTTAAAATTTTACGCTATGTAAGTCGCTCGGGATAAGCAGCTATAATGTAATGCAATGTGGTGATAAACTGGATTTTAAAAGATAGGGATTTTCCCATTCGCAAACCCATAAATATATGTATGTGTATGTGCACGTGTGCAGTGCCCTCCAGATTTATTAAATAGGAACCAAAAAACACAATGTACCAAAAAATTGTACATAATCTAATTTTACATAACAAAATGTAATCTAAGAAGTCTACTTTTTAATCTTATTAGCATTGCACACTGCAAAATAGTCATATGTGCAATAAATAAGTAATTGAAAAAACATTAAAAAAAACATAAATACATTTTAAAAAATGAAACAGGTATGTAAATCATCCATCTGAATATTGACAATTGTACACAGTCTGTTAACTTAAAAAAATACTCACCATCATATTACAAGCATGCATGAACTCACACACAGGCATGAAGAGTATGTGTGTATGTGTATGATATTATTTCTCTAAGAACATGCCAAGGTATAGTTTAAACCTCACACTGTCCTTGGGTAGCAAATTACTTAATCTAGCACATCATAAGAGACCCAGTCAAGGAAGTCAGATGAAGTTGAGTCCTTCCTCTTTTCCAGGTTATATTATCTTCCCCCTCATCGTTGCATGGCACTTCCACACTAGCAGTATCCATGCCTGTTGTGTCTCTGTGATCCACTTGTGTGCTATCAGTGTGTTTTCTCCAGTGGAACACATCTGTTGGGGTCTGCATATTAAATCTTGTATCTGGATATTCTGTCAGGCGCCGTATTAAACCTCTGCAACACGCGCCTCTCTCTGACACACCAATAATTTGAAAATCATTTCCTATCAGACGTCTGCAGGTAACGTGCCAAAACTTTTGTGACAGAGTAATAACTGCCCATTTTTGCATATGTATTTAAACCTAATAGAGGAAAGAACTCCCTTTCTCTCTCACCCTCTATCTGTCTCTCTCTCTCTCTCTCTCTCTCTATCTATCTATCTATCCCTCTCTCTCTCTCTCTCTCCCTCTCTCTCTCCCCCTTTCTCTCCTCCACAAGCAAAATTAATTACTGTATGTTTTATTTTATGAATGTGTCAGGATGAAATGATGAATAGCTAGTAATATCAAGAGATTACAGACATAGTGCAAGACAGTAGATTATACAGGGAAGACACACACAGCCTCACATCTGCGAACCATACAGCCAGCAGAAAGATTAATCTATTGCTTCATATTTGTTATTAACTTACTGGTGGAAGGATCCTAGCCACAATGTCATTACTAGTAGTGAGGGCCATAATGGAAGTGAACTTTAAAAAGGTCTTTATAATTGCAGTCTGAGCCCTGATAAGATTACGTATTGGTTTGTACACTGCTCTCTCATTATGGCGGAGGAAAAGGAGCATTTCATGTGTTATAATGAGCAATGTTAGAGTGAAGGTCATCTTAATAGGATTTAACATGGTGCTGATCCAAAGGTGTTGGGCGTGAAGTAGCATTCTAATGAGAGAGGCCATTCCACCGGAGTCATTTATTAATTGCACGCATTGCATTTTCATATACGGGCACATGTTTTGTGAAAGCAGCAGATCCGTAGCAGTGTTATTACACCATCGCCTCTGTGATTCTGTTTAGTCCCTCTGTGTTGTTTGGCTCTCTCTGTGTCGCCCCCCTCTTCAATTTGAGATGCATGTATGCGCACACATGCAGAGCTAAAGGACATAGGCCATTATCATATTTCAGCCCCACTTCCCCAGCCGGGAGTGTTTATTAGATGCTACAGTTTATTTATTGCTCATTTCTGGGTGGGGAGACATTGGGACCAGTGAGCAAAAGGGATGAATATTACACAACGCGCGCATGGGAGGAACAGGCAGAAACTGTCAGAGAGATAGTGGGGAGAAATGCCCTCCCTCACAACATATTCCTTCCCCACCAGCTGCAGGACCCCCATCCTCTGTGGTCATGTCTGGTCTTCAGAAGTCACTTATGACATCGAACAGGGCATCCTTCAGTGTTTAATGAATTAAAACTGTACTTTCAAAGCTAATGGTTGCTTACATAGTTTACACTTGTATTTTATGCATGTATACATGTGTGTATTTGTACTCAGGTAGGGTAATCTTCAAATTTAAAGGTCCAGTTCCCAAAACCACTCTATCACACTGCTGCCCATTTGCAATTGGCACAGGAGAGGTTTTGGTGGAGAGATGCAGTACTGTGCGGTACAGCACCACGGCCCATTGTAAAGGAGAGCTTTCCCACCAGATCCAGCCAAGAATCCAAGCCCGTGAGTTCAGGGCTTTTACCACTCGTCCCCCTCGCTGCCCAGTGGGAGGAGGAAGAGATGAATGAGTTGACAAATGGCACATGGCGAGCATCTGTGGAGGCATGGTGGCCTTCCCCCTGCAATAGTAATCAGATTAACCCTGACGTTGATGAAAACCAGAACCAGAGCCGTGATGTATGCCCCCTGACTCGCTCCTGAACCCGAGGGATGACCCAACCTGACACTGCTCCGCGCCGGTGATGTGCTGGGGACAGGTATTTGGGAATGATGAAACGCAATAATTATTGCGGGTATAATCCGCTCTTACAGTGCGGAAGATTAAAAAAAATCCCAAATCTTAGAGGGACTGTTAGTTTTGTGATGCAATTGCAGAGTAGTTAACATTCAGCCCTCACTAAACCAGCAATCATTGCCCCATCTTTCTGCACAGTCTCTGTGGTCAATTAAGATGATGTCAGTGAGGCTCCATTGAAGTTAGAGAAAGAAAAAAAGGTCATATCAGTTGTTCAAATAATTGCTCTGGCCAGGCACTCTCTGAATTTCGTTTTTTTCTCCAGCCTGTGCTAGTGTGCCGGGTTAAAAATGGACGTATTTCTGACGCAGAATCGTTGAGTGGTTTCCATGTTCCAGAGGAATGCGGAGGAGTTGAGCTCAGTGTATCTCACACTTGAAGACATCAATCGAAGGGCCCCTTGGCCTCTTTATTCCTTTCCTCCTGGGCTGTTACTCCTGCCCCCTTTTCTCTCTCTCTCTTTCAGCTTCGCAATATATCCTCTCTGAGATCTACTGGAAGTTATGGCAGTTCTCATAAGATTGTAAGAAATATTTTTTACCATGAGCTGCTGTCACACAAGGGGTATGTATAGAGCATAGGGTCAAAGGTAATGTCTCTTTTCATCATTTTCTAAACAGGATCGTGTCCATGATTCATTGTTCAGCCCCCACCATCCCCCAAACTGTGAAAGCACTGTGTTAATAGTTAAAGAACAAGATGAAAAGAGTTGAATTATGAGGAGGAAAAGTGTAATGTTCCACAGAGTGTGTTTATCAGTGCTATTCCCCTGTTGAATTAATGGAGTGATACCACCACAATTTTTAACCCCTCCTCTGGCGCTGGGCTGGGCGAAAAGACGGGCTGGGAAATCTGTGAAATATCTAATTCCACAACAAGCTGCCGCAGCCACCGTTTGACTGACACCGAAATAAGGAACCTCAAGAAAGTGAAGTCCTCAACATCTGCTCATGAAGATTCACAGGCCGCATTAAAGTGTGAGGTTTTAAAGGTGATAAAAGGGAAGGCAGCGAATATAATTCTGAAGATAAGCGAGTCGCCTGCTGTCCAGAGGCTATATCCCTTTTATTGCATCTGGCAGCAAATTAAGGCAAGTAAAAAAAAGAGACTGAAAATTAAACCCCGGGCAAAGACTGCATTCAACTCCTGCCTCGATCGCTTCCGGAACACTGACATTATTCTTTGATTTTTAGATTAGATCTTCTGATGATGATGAACCATAAAAAAGATATAGACTAATAAAATCCAAAAAGGCGGGAGTTCATAAAGGGACCTGGGGCCGTTTTAAGTTTGGTGCATGCCTCACATGTTTTTCCCTTCATTGATTTTTAAAGATGATTACCTTTTTTATTTATAGGGAAACAATTGGATTTAAGCATAAATTTATTGGGATGCATTTGTGGGCCAGAGCTGAGCTAGAGCCTGTCTCGTCCTATTAAAACGGTCTGTCAGCCAAAGCGCCCAGACCTCCAGCCAAAGCCATGCAGTGCGTACATGCCTCTGCTGGAAGCTAATAGAAAGAATCCAATAACGCATACAGTGGTCTGGATCTCCCTGGCAATGCTGTGTGACATTAATTTCCTCACTGCCTCAACAATAAGCCCCGATATAAGAAATTCAGGCAGGTGAAGCTGCCCCCACCCACCGACACCAAAAAAAGCTTCACAAACAAATTAGATAGCGCTGAGTTTTGTGGTCACGGCTTCAACAGTGTGACTCGGTTTCCCTTCAAAGTGAAACTCAATCAATGGAGGGGAGGGGCGAGGCCTCCTCTTTTTCCTCGGTGTGTTCTGGAGAGCAGCCGCCCCCCCTCCTGCAGCTGATACTCCTGTAGCTTTAGAGAGGGCTGCTGGGAGGGAACACGGAGAGAGAGATGAGAGAGAGAGGCACTCACCCCACCATAGCCACCTTCCTCCTGACTCTCCATCTCACAGGAGCATGGATCAGCACAAATGCAGCCCGACCTCAACACTTTAGGCAGGCCCCTCTGATGTGACAAGTGCTATGTGATCTTGAAAGCAAAAAAAAAAAACAAAAAAACTGATGCATACAGGAAATAATCAGGGCGAAGCAGGCAACGTTCAGAGGAATGCAAATATTTTTCCGAGCACTTAAAAAAACAACACGCGCATACACAAAAAACAACCCCCTGACAAAACTCTCCCCGGATGCATTTGCATAAAACATTAAGCCGAACAAAATGATTACACCTGACAAGCCGAGTTGGAAGGAGAACATCGCCAGTGGCAGGCAGTTACTTGTAGATTGTGCAATCATTTCCTCGTCAAGCAACTGTTTCATGACCAGCTTTGTGTGCACTGTCATAGCAAAGCCACATGATTAATCTCTGCCTTTTGTTTTGTTTTGTTCTCTCCCCTCTCTCTTTCCCCAAATCCAATAACTTGCCCCTAAATTAAGTTACCCTGTTCCTTGCAGATAGGGCATTGTGATGGATATGCCAAAAATTGATGCTAAGCGTAGTATTTTGTGAACAGTCCGTAAATTGTGCCGTTGCAATTTAACATTGTGTTGCAAAACACTGTCTGGTAATGCAATTAAAATGCATGTGTACCCCACCCCCCGCCTCCGCTGTAATATTGTTTGCTGGATGTAATCATCTCATTCACGTTCTTTTGTGACGTTAATGTATGGCTCGGTACCTAAGATAAAAGAGCATTATTTCAAAAAATATTAAAAGAATAACTTAAGCATGTATGTCATGGAGAACAGCACCAGCTTATTTTCTAAAAGATGAGAATCAAAACATTAATATCCTTCCATGCTATTTAAGCTCCTGTTGAAAAATTCAAAATGTTGAACACTTTGCTGAAGGATAGCTCACAGATGAAAAAAGATTATTGGATACTTTCTCTTTTTTTCCCCGACAGCTCTCAATATGATAATATTTTTTGAATATTTGCAAGCTGAAACTTAAGAAATGAGTGCTGATAAGAAATGACAGCAACAGAGGCAGGAGTGATCTTTAGCATGACAGGCAATGTCAAAAACCCCAGTGACGCTGTCATATTGACGAACTTTTCAAAAGAACAATGCAGAGACGTACATTTATTGAAGTGAGCTGCAAGCCTCATGCTTAATGTTGTTTCTCCAGTTTCAAATGGAAACATTAATTATGCATTCCACATCTCTGCATACGTATGGCAGTAATCTTTATTTCTCTGTACATTTGTCAATACATGGTATGTCTAACAGATGAAAGGAAATATTAGGTAAATAATGAGTGCAATACAGTATATCCCAATGTCTTAATTGTAAGTAAATAAACCATGGTATGTTTAATACAATTCAGATAAGAACATTGCATTGAAATATAATTTATGTTCTATCAGATGTAATAAACTATAGCTGTGCCATGCCCGTGATTCCCTCATAAATGTGTTTATCGATGAATGAGGATGATTATTAATATCATTCCTAATAACGTTTTATAAAAAGAAAGTAAGAAATAGGCCACACCCAAAGATTAACATGCACATGACCTCAGTCAATTTTTTCTCATGAATTCCTCTTGATTGGGTTAGAGTGGTTGTGGATGGAATTTATTCCTGTATATGAAAATTCGCATATGAATCAGACCAATACATGAGGTCACACTGCAACTCCATCCTTTCTTTTCATAGCTTCTTTTAACCATAGTGTGTCAACAAAAGGCTGTATCACCAAGCTGGGAATAAGCATGTAAAAGCTTGAGAAGCTACTTTAAAATTTTTGACTTCATAATCAGAACCATCCTGCACTATCCATTGGAGTAAGAACGTCCTCGTTTGCAGTCCTGTTTACGTAGCTGTACCATGCAAAATGTCTGTTAAATGTCAAATAGTCACAACAAAAATCTGCTTTGCCCCAAAGTGGGATTTGCAATAATCTTTGAAGGAATATGTCGGTTACCAGTGTGCTCTTTTAAAACAAACTTCTTTCCAGGTTTTATTTGACTGTGGTCATTTTTGTGTCAAATGCTAGTTTTGCATGTCATGATTTTACATGCCAAAACACATAACATGCTAATACATTTCTCCTAATGTTGAGCTGAATCAGAAACATTCACTTTTTGAGAAAATCTCAATGCATCCACAAACATTTCTTATATAAAGTTATAATGCTATGATCACATGGAAGAATGCAGTTAAAGACAGTAGCTGCAACAATTTATCATCCAAATCCCCAACAGTTAGAAATATACTTTTGGAATATCAGATAGTTTTAGGTTTGAACTAAAAGGGTGTTTTTACTCTGTTCCCTCACAATTAAAGCTCTTTTTACATTCTTCTTCATGGGGTCACTAATGAGAAAAGCATTCTCATTGGTCAAAGAGATACATTAATCAAGGCATCAATAAATTCAAACAAACCACTGGACAGTGAATACTTTGGTATGACTATAGAAACATGAAACATGACTATGAAACATTGCATTGTTTGATGAATTGATGGCTGATTGACACTGATGGGTAAACACATAGTTTACTAAAACCAATTTGTAACTCATACATTTTGTTTCTGGTAAAGTGTGCTTTTATCCAATCTCAACACTAGCTTGTCTCTTGATGTAATGTTTTGATTTGAAAGGTTGATTCCCAGGTATCCTTCATCAATGTTTTGCCTTTACCTAGAAAACTAAGTTTTGATGGAGAGGCCATTTTGTTAGGCATTTTCACTATCCCACCTTTTCTGTTGGGAAAGATGCCTGGGAAGTAAAATCTGTATGATACATTATTTACATAACAGCAGAAGCAAAAGCAACAATTCTATAACTGGATTTAAGAATATAGCTGTTGAGACAGTTAAGACTAATTTTTAAATTGTTTTAAGCACCAGTTGACAGTTACAATACCCCCTGACAATGACAATAAACAGTGATGTTTGTTACTACAGTGTACTGTTTTGAAAATCTTTGGGTCAATGTAATTTGACTTTCAATTAATTTCCTAAAGGGCAAAAAAGCAAGTCACTGTCTATAAAAGACCAATTCTATTTTTCAAAGGTAATGTAATAATGTTTTAAAGGAAACAGAATTGTTCTTTTCAGAGAAGCTGCTCATGTATGAAACTCACATGAAATTAAACTGTTTGCTTCTAGAATTTAAATTCTTTTGAAAGTTGTTAAATATTGTAAGGCACCTTTCACAGAGCTTTCACAGACGTTCTCCGCTGAAATAAAACGACTTTTATTACTGTGTCATTCAGGAAAAAATAGGGAAAGGAAGAAAACGATGAGCAAGGAAAGCAGCTCACTTTAATGAAAGTATCATGCTGTGACACAATGGATCGGAATACACAATCACTGTCAGACTTTGACACAATCCTATACTGGAAGCAGAGGTTACATCCTAAAATTCATCTAAAACCCAAGACTTAACCTTTAAAATGTAGGTGTCAGTTCAGCTTCCTGCTCTGTCATTGATTTTTTTTCCCTTTAATCTTCCTTGTACTTTTATTAGAACAGTGACTGGTGACCCCGTCACGACTGTTAGGATCTGAGGATCATTACTGCAAAGAAGGAACAGCTGGGCTATTGTTTGTAATCTGCCAGCTGTGTCTATTTTCATAACCCTATTTTCCTTTTGTACAACTACACCTCCCTGTAAAAGTAATGAGACAAAAAAGTGAGTTATATTTGAGTGTTTTGTGAACTCTTCCCCTATGGCCCTGGTGCATGAGTGTAGATCTTGAGAAGAGGGGGCTCTGTAATCACCTAATTCAAACACATGCCAGTGGAATCTCATTACTGAATGTAGTAGTTCCATTTTATCATTATCTGGTTTCAATCAATCCCCTCGAATTGTGGTACGTCTCGGAAACCTGATACTTTTGTCTAAATTTTTATGAACCCAGACACATCGCTGTGAGATCATTGTGAGTTTAAAGTCTCACTGTTTTATGTGTTGTTTACAACACATACCAATTCACACTCCCTGTTAATATTCACTTACAATCCATTTAGGGTCTTATTTTTATGTTTTGTAAGATAATATAAACAGTTCACCATTTTTCACCCTGCTGCTTATTTTCTTTCTGTTGCGAATGAGCAATGGACCCACTGGTGACATTGGTGTGTGCCTGCAAGTGATGAGCCGGTGGGGGCCCGATGGTATGAGCTCGGCCACGTCCCACTGATGTAAAGGGACATTAAAACGAAACCTGACCAGGCCCTGGGATCCATAAGGTGTAGTTTTGGGGGAAAAAAATCTGGGTCAGGGAAAGGTGAGCAAAAACAGAAGCACCCTGGGTGAACCGTCTCTGGAATCCGAGATTAAAAACTCCAGAAGTTGAGTCAGAGATAATCACAGGATCTGGAATTCACAATAACAAACTGGCCATATATCTACCTGTCACCGGTCTTCCTCTGAGGGAGGGGCAAAAGGTCACCGAAATGGCTGCATTCCATCACCAGCTCCTTTTTTTTTTTCCAGCAGAGGTATGAATGAAGTGTCTGGAGGATCAAATGTAGACCCGAAAAAAAAGCAACCCTGTTTAACATATTTCGGTTTTTTCTTTTCTCGGCGCCGTTGATGGGGGAAAGTGTTTGTTTTTACTACCAAGTGGTGACCATAGCAATTGAAATGGCTCAGCACCATCAACCTTCTTTCTCTGGATCTCTTGCAGCTAAGACACGGTGCTGGGTTGAATAAAAAACAGAAAAGCGCAGGGATTCACATGGCAGATACTCCACTGCATGATTTACATAGTTCTCAGCGCATAGAGTATTTTAGTCTAGTCAGACTTTTCCCAAGGGAGCGCATGTTTGAAGAGGTGTAGCATTGTGATACTTTGAGATTTATGTACATGGCAAACAATCCATCTGATGCATGACAGTTTCATTATTTATTTGTGTTTGTTTAGAATATTTGCTCAGTTTGGTTAGAGTACACTGCAAGCTTTTATGTAAACATCTACCGTTGCCAAAATCATGTATATTTCCGTTCTGGATTATCAGATCCCCACTTTGCGCTGCATATTATTTCAGATTTCGCTTGTTTTGTTTCAGGTTATTTATCCCTCTGCATCACATTAGAGCGCTGCTACGTTCAGCTAAAAAAATACATACACGCAACAGAAAATCTGATTAAAATTACATTATTAATCCTGAATTATTTGCAAAAGCTTGAAGGGAAAAGAAGGTGAGCTAAATAATGATGTTCAGTGACATGTGGAGGGACTTTCGAAATAAAGCCATAAACTCACATATCTCATCATACTTGTCATGAATGAATCCCACACTTTAACACTTGGGCTGACGAGACTGCAGTATGTGTTTGTGCAGACAGGGCAGGACACATAGCCAGGATGTGCATGCTTCAACACCTGCGTCATTACAATAAGTGTATGTTCTTATTGAGCATGTGCCTTTCAGTGCTACAGAATTTTACCCCCTGCCAAAAAAAAAGACAGCACCGCCTGCCGCTACCTTGCAGGCGCTCACATTTCGGCCTCACCACAGCATTCTTATTATTTGCTTTCCGAGTCAAAGATCGAATTGCTGTAAAAATTGACTTCCTGTTTGGTCAACAGAATAAATTTTATTCATATTGACAGCAGCCAAACAGAAAACCTATCGCCCGGCATTTAATTATTGAAGACATTGATCGTCAAAGTGATTTATTTGCTGTACAGTAGGTCTGCTTAAGGGCCTAATTGAGTCAGGGAATGTATACAACTTTTATTTGTCTATTTTCTTTGAATCAAGCATTTACAAGACATTAGAGAATACAATACTAATATGTGGCCATATAATATAAAACGTTTAAGCATATCCTGTAGGTGTACCATTATGAATATGTGATTTGAAACATTCACTGCCTTTTGGACATAAGTACACTGGAGGTTCAATATATAGCAAATCTCCTGTCACTGTTGGAGAAAACAATTTCTTAGCAGTGAAAACCATACAGTAATAGGTGTTTTTTTCTGTGTTTGAGTGACATGTTATTTAATTTCACATTAATGCCTTAGGTTAGTGGGTAATTTAGGTATCCATTAAGGAATGAAGAGGCAATCTTAATTTGTAAGGCAACAACAGTGTGCCTTGCTCTTGATTGCACAGGCTGTTTTTGATAATCACATTCTTTATCCTTTGCTCTAGAGAGTTTATGAGAATGCACACTTCACTGGGAATGAAGACATCAGACAGAGGACCCTCATAGTCTTTATGGAGGAGTCCTCTGCCAGTGCCCCAGATTTCTACGGCTTTGAATTTTTTTTTCCGTCCTTTTTGAAGGAATCCGTGCACAATCGACAGTCCACAGAAAATCGTTTTCATCTGTCTCGTGGATTCAGGATGACGAAACTGGAGAAAATTCAAAAGTCCTTTTTACGGGGGACGTTAAATAAAGCTGGTTGCTATTGAATTGAAACCCCCATCAATAACAAGTGGTTCTGCATTGGCATTCTTGTGTACCGTATTACAACCGCCTTCTCTGCAAGAGTGAAAAATAATCTTGATATCAGTCCCCCGAGTGCCCCGCTATCTCGGATATGTCTGTCCTGGGTCCTCTTTGGCCCCAGAGCCTTCTCTCTTCTGATTTTTATTTTAACCCTTGCTTGATGGAGGAAACAATTCACTAAATGTTTTGATTTAAGAGGCCTTCATACACATTCATTTGAACCCAACAAATAAAGCAGATGTTTTTTGTTCAACATGAATTCTTCAATTCTTTTCTTGCAACACTTTTTACAGGGAAAGAAGATACCTGATAATGTTGTTGGAAAACTGAACCATGTACCCTCCTGATAAAATCCGAATGTTTCAGACTAACCATTTAATATGCTCTCTTTGACACCAGATGACTGCACCTAATATTCTCTGTTAAAATCAGACTTCTGCTGGCTTATCTGTGTGTTCATCCTTTAAAGGATATTGAGGTTTTTAAATAGTGTTTAAGTTAATGTCAAGTTGAACCCCGGTACTGAGGCATGGCCGGGAGCAGCCGCTCTGTGACACTGAAAGAATGGCCCAAATAACAATAAATTAACATTGACACAGAATTATTACAGTTGTATGACAGGACAGCCCTTCACTCCCAATCTTCTGCAGCACACGTGTAAGACAAGCTCACCGTTGGAGTGCATGACTACCCTCTGGCAGTCACAAAGTGGTGGGGGATGGAAAAAAGTTTTCATCAAAACAAGTCCCCTTTCGCTGCTGGTATTTTGATGATCTCATGGGCGGGTGGTGGAGGGGAGAAGGGGGGTGTGGGGGGGAAAGGAGACCGGAAGACTAAGGCTCCAGGTTCTGTTCCAGGCGCAGTTTGAGACGGGGAGGGACAGACGGAGGAATGGAAGAATTTATGAGATAGAGGTAGCAGAATAAAAGCTTCCCCACAAGCTCTGGGATCGGAGATCAGGACACAACAGGAAAAAGGGGGCTCCTTCTTAGCTGATAAAGCTGATGGAATGGAACAGCAGTTTTTTAGGAAAAACGCAGCTCCTGGCAAGGCCACGGCGAGCACACGCGGAGAGCAGGGGGCCGCGACAGCGCCCGCCGCGCGGGGGTGAACCCCTGCATTAACCTCCGCTGCAGGCCTGGATGAGCCCGCTCCGAGTCCGCTGGCTGTTTCTGCTCCATTTTTGTTTCATGATCTGATGCAGGGGTATCGTCTTTCGCTGGCCCCCGAGGCACTGCGCTGTTTAAGCAGAGCATGGCTCTGGCATCTCTCCAGCTTACCTGCAGCTTTTCCAGTCATGGGAAGAGAGAGAGAGAGAGAGAGAGAGAAGGAAAACAAGAGATGGTGTGTAGCTGCGGAAGAACAGCACATACCTGCACCCTAGACAGACACTGTATATGGCCTGCAGCAAACAGTACTAACAAATAAAGTATACAACATGCGTGTTATTGGATTTGAATCATGGTGGCTTGGAATATGGTTGAATACGCCAACAGCAAACAAAATATGCTCAAAGCAAGCATCAATATTCATTAAATTGCCTACATGGAGATAATGTTTTTGATTTAGGTTCAGACAGGTTTGTGCTACATACAATACAACACAAACAATACAGTACAAGCAGTACTAACAATAAAGGGCATGATGTTGGTTGTACTGACAGGAAAGTAGTGGAAGCTGTCCAGCAGCCTTGGTCAATAGTGGTGAGGCAGACTGAAGTGTTTGGCTGCGATAGTACTTTACCTCAGAGTGGCCTCCCGTGGGTACACTACAATGGTGTAGTCCTCAGACCTAAAGCTCAGGCCTCACGCTGGGCCTGTCTGCATCGCACAGTTTATGGATGCAACATGGAGGGACTGACAAGTCAGTTTGAAGTCCATTGGATTTTTTTTTTTATCATTTTTTTTAAGAATGCACAAGTGGGGAATAAGAGGGCTTCCTACTGCAAACTGCCCAGAGACTCAGGGGCTAGAGAGGAAACATTCCAAAAGAATCTTGGCTCAGTCGTCCATGTGCTTTTTTTTCTTCCTAAATATGGGCAACAGGGAAATCGTGCTCCCACGGGATCGTAACCCTTAAAGCCATCAGTATTTTAGTCAGTACTCAAACAATGACAATCAGAGGGCACAGAAGCACTATATTTAGCGCCCTGCCATTTCCGAGGAAGACTTGTGCAGGCGGAATTCCAGACCACAGTCCATTTATAGGAGAAGAGGCTACAAAAATAAGCATCGTGTCCTTTTTTTTTTCTTTTTCCAGGCTTGCACCATTTCCTTTGCCCCCTCTTCTCCCCACCGTTCCCCCCTCTCTGCCCTGGTTGTTCAGTGCTAATGACTCTTTCAGCTGAATGATGATAGACGTGGATTTATTATGTAGGCAGATATGCCTGGGAGTGTTTTTCCACAGAGTGTACGTAGACGTATACATTAAACACCAAGGTCCATGGGGCCCGTCACTGTGACGGGGCAGCCCGAGGCAACGGAGTGTGGTAAAGTTTTCAGGCCCAAGTTTACAAAAACACCAAGAGCCAAGACAAGGCCAACGGCTGCCACTTCACAACTGAGGCAAAGCACAATAACAATTTTTGCGTAAATGTTTCCAACTGCCAGGGAGTCCCGTCGGAGCGGTCTCACGACCATTCACTTCTCCAAATGAACATCAAAGTCATTTGCTAGCGGAGGGTACTGCACTGGGGCTTAGGTTCTCAGTGGAGCTGGGGAGAGGTGATGCCAATTTATTAAGATAAATCTGTTAGACTGAGCATGAGGTCATCAATTCCACATTTCCGCCCCGTGATGAGAGGAGGAGGGCTGGCTAAATATTCGAACTCCTTCAAACTACAGGGATCTATAAGTATCACTCACTTTTAGTGGGGCCTGGCAAGTGACCCAGTCAGTGAGCATACGCAATCCTTCAATGTGACAGAGGGTTTTTGTCAGATGTAGTACTGTAGGTTTGCTTTCTGCTAGCTCCCTTTGCTGGCCTTGCCTGTCTGACAATTTCTGTACATCTGTTAAGGGGAGAAGTTCTAATGGTGCTGGCATTTTTCTGGCTACAGGAGATAACAGAGGTATTTGATACATGTGAGCTTTTGGGCATTTAGCCTTCCATTGAATTTTCTATGTAAAAACCCTAATGATTTCATACCAGTCAGTATCATGTACTGTTAAATCACAGAATCCTCACTGAGAAGGTCTTCTTCCCCATGCACCTTTTGTATAATATCAAAATATACAATTTCCCTGCAGTAAATCTGAACCAGGATTAATCTTACAAATGTCATTACACAATATTGCAACTATGTACTGTAAATAACCACATTACCATAAGACCCCAACCACCCTCTTGTCACAACTGCAAACTAGCAATGAAAAAAAAACACATTTCTACTGACATGAGATATGGACTGTGATTAGTGTTACGGCAAACTGCTGTGGGTGAAGACTTCCTTGAACATGTGATGAAACACACAGAACTGACAGCAGTACCTGTGGCACATTTGGCACAGTGCTATTGGCACATTACCCTGTCTGGTTACTATCCAGCACTGCTATCACAGGCCCAAGTGGATTTATGCTTACTTCATCAACAGTCCTGGAGGATGTGGTCTTCCAATCTACTGTTAACCAAAAGGAAGTATACATCTATTTCCCTTGGCATTTCTAGTGGCATCAAAGACCTGAATTCCAATCTGCAAATTGCACATCTCTTGTTGGAAAAGCGCTACAATGGGAAAAGGCTGCATTCATGATACATGTAGGATGCAAACTATTGCAAGCTTGGATTGAATTAATTTCAAGCGACACTCTTCCAGCTGAGCAAGGTACCCCATACTGGTTTTGCAGTATATCTGGTAAATATTATTTGAGGCACTGGATCACATACCCTGTAAAGCAAGACCATACTGCTCCTAAAATGAGTGTAATGCAAAACAGAAGGCCAGCATTTGCTCATTGTCCGGTGCATTAACCTCAATCAGCTATGCGAGAGCATCCCAATATTAGGAACACAAGGCGAGGGGGGGGAAGGGTGTGCGTCCTCCACATGTTCAGAATTCTTGGCACTCCCGGATGATTTAATACTGATTGGCTCCTTTTTATGCTGTGTGCTCTGATACTCAGGGGGCTGGAATTATAAATGCTTTAAGGTTTTGGGGTTTTTTCCCCCCTCCCTCTTCTTCTTCTCTTCCCTCACTCCTGACCTTTCTGTGGTCATCACATCTGAATCACTTCCATTCACTCACGTCTCGGCCCCAATCCAGACTCGAGCTCCCAGAGGAGCTTTTGCTCTGGCATTTTTTGGAAAAGTTAGAAGGTGTTAATGGCCCTCTGTTTTAATAATACATAAATTTCTCCTTTGGAGTAATATGTGTGAGGGGCAGGAGGGGGGATCCAGACATTTACTAGTGTGCATCACCGTGGCATGTAGTTGGATTTATGCTATATAGCCAATGCCTAGTTATGACTATGAAAATCAAGCTTTATTCTTAGTGTATTATAAACTAAACATAATGCAGTCCATATATATTTAATTATACACTTATAACATTTAATTAATTCTTTAATTCTAACTACATTGTGTTCATGTAATTATAAAAAAATAAAAATGGCTGAATATGGTCAAAAAAATAGAACTTAACATGAAGAGCACATTAATTAGTATATGCAAATTTGATTATTTTACAGTATGGTATAAAAGTAAACTAGCAATAAAAGTGACAATACATTACTGAAAGTACATGACTAATACCCATGACCCCAGTTCACAGACTCCATTCAAAATGAAATATCATTCAGTAATGAAGCCTCTGGAGGTCACATGTCTCCCCAACTTCCTGTACATCTCCCACACACTTGTCTTCTATTGTCACTGCTGATGACAGGTAAGTTGCTCAAAGATGAAATACATTGTCACTCAACAGATGAGACTGCCCTGTCCAATTTTAGCAGCATGCATATTTATTAAGATGTAACTCTTACAGAACATTGCCCTTAATATAGGCCAGCGGGTATTTTATTTATAATTATGTTCCCCTGTGGCACGGAAGGGAAATGTCAGAAAGAATGCCAGGGTTTATTACAGCTGGGAGAATGATTGCACCTATAGTTCGGCATGCACAAGTTAATTCGGGCGCCTCTGGGAAATTGTTTCAAAATTTCCGCAAGGTCAGATTTTTCACCATCTCGCCCAGATGACAAGAACTCTTGGCGGGTTTTGACTTTGTAACCAGCCGGGAGAGGTTCCAGCCATGTTAAACAATCACTGATTGACTTTCATTAACTGTGATCTGGATGGGTAATAGGCCATGGCATGCAACTGATAGACAAGCTGTGTAGCTTAGCCAAAAGACAATCCAGAAAGAGTGGGCGAGGGGAGTATTGAGTTATTCAATCCCGCTCTGTGTTCTTCAATACCAGCTCTTTAATTGTGCAGTTGTTACTCTCATTGCTCGCATTCAGTTATACAGCTGGATTCTTACCAAAGCAATCGAGGTGAAGTACCTTGGCTCAAGGGTACAACTGCAGTGTTACGCCTGGGATTTGAACCCAAATCCTTTGATCTCAAGTTGAGTGCCCTATCCTCTACACTGCATTGTAGCCCAGATCTGCTCCCCGTGGGGGCTAGCTTTCTTGCCCGGGCTCCGCTAACAGAGCAGACAGACTTCCTGCCACTTGAGAGATCCCAGTCAGTTTTTCATTTCGAGCTGAGAAAATTAACTTCTGCAACAAGTCAATCCCATTCCTCCGCCCTTTAATCTGATTGCGAGGGAAGATCAGATGGCACCGTGGCGTTTGCAGGGAGTTTCGCAAACACGAGAACTTACCTAATAATTTAATGCATCAACATGCTACGTTTTGTATGATGTCTTAAAACGCATTACCATATCCTTGCATTAGGGGCGTCATTCGATACTCCGCCGGCTTATGTTTTCTATCAAGCACATTGAAATAAGAGCCCAAGTCCATTATATGAGGTCACCCGATACTCTGCCTTTCTCTGATTCCTCAGTTTCGCTCTGTCTCTAATCTATCTATCTCTCCATCTATCTGTTCGAGGCCGGCCGCAGCGCTCTGCTGAGGTATCGTTTAACAGAAAAAAAAGATTTAATGCAACTTCCCCGCCACATTTCTGCCTCCGCTGCCCAGCGATAGCGGCATGAGAGAATAATTAAAGTCAAAGTTTTATGAAAAGCAGTGCACCCTGACCCACGCCCTTCCTAAGTACTTTTACCCTACCTTGAACGTTTTGTAAAATTCAAATGACCCCTCTCCGGGGTTAACTAATAACGGAGACATTTGTGAAAGATGCTTCCCGAAATTTAATGTATTGAAAAATGTGTTTCCTGGCTTCGTCATACTCCGCATAACCTTTCTTGTTCACTTGTTAATGGAGCTCTTTCCAAAAAAAAAAAAAAAAGCGGCAGGTCCATTGGATTTTCATCTTTTGTGGGGGGGGAGCCCACGAAAATAGCTCCAAAAGAAAGCGAGGATCCACCTGCGCTTTGTGACTTTAATTAACAAGAAGTAAAAACAGATGATCCTGTGATGGGGCTGGGGCCGAGGGAACATCCGATGCAGCTGGACGCAGCAGTTAAACATGAATCCCGCTCAAGGACTTTCTCAGAGGAATGTGGAAGAAGGGAGAAGGCACACTGCGATCGCTCTATCACAGAAGGAGTGCAGGAGCAGGCTGGCCTTCCACTAATTATTTCATTGTTCATCAAGGGCAACGTTAAAAGAAGTGTGCACTCAGGGCTTGATTTAACCTAAGCATTAACCCAAACATTAATCCCAGTTTTCTAAATATCTGTGTGAACGGCGAGGTATTCAGAGGGCAGGATTTACAGCCAGGTTAGTTTTAGCCAAGTAAATTGTGACTATTTTTAGAGTCTGTATGCCCTTCTAGTCCAGTTTACAATGTTGGAATGTTTCAAAGCACTGCAGTCAGTATGGCCGTACTGTTCATAGGTAAAGGATTACAGGTACAAAGTGGTCATTAGAGAAGGCCCCAGAGAGAAAATGTAGTAGTAGTCACTTTTGAACTAATCTTGAAGCTCAGAGCATTGCCTTCCAAAACCAGATGTCTCTTTAAAAGATGGTAAGTGTCTGCAGATGTGTTTAAGCAGTAGGCCAATGACACCCATGTTTATTAACCAAGTGACAATCTTACAAACATAAGTGAACATTCACATACCCGATTGCAACAAATCTGACCCAAAACTCCTTATCATCCTGTTTGTGTCTATACACACATTTCTCTCTCTCTCTGTCTATGTGTGTGTGTGTGTGTGTGTGTGTGTGTATATATATATATATATATATATATATATACTGTTATCTTCACCATCACTTAATTTAATTGGAGAATTGTATATCCTCCTTGCTGTTTCCATAATTATCTGTCAAATCCTGAATGAGATGACTGACACCTTGTTTGGAACGTTGCATGAAATTATTTCACACTTCAGAGCCAAGGATATGGTACCTTATATTAGCTAGTCCTGGCTAATCGTCACTTCATGTCAACTGTGGCAGAAAGACAGCAATACCTGAATGAATGCATTGTTCACATATTTCTCCGTACCTGTATGTTTAGCCTATTTATTTTCATTAGAAATCTATTCAACGAGCACACGGTGCTGACAGGACAGGGATTTTCTGTGAAAGTATTTAATGCTGTGCAAATATTTATGATACTGTTCACAGAGTGGAAATAATGCATACATTTGTGAGCATTCTCAGCTAATCAAACAGAACAAAACAAACAAGATCAGGAAAAAGAAAAATCCGGGCTCTCCTGGCAGGAAGATGACATTATTTTGGAAAGGTGCCTCTTGCTTCACATCACTAATATGATATGCTGAGACATGAAAAAATCTCTGTTATTATTTATTTTAATTTTTGTAGTGCCTTAAAACCCAGACATAACTATAGGAAAGTTGTAACAATTGGATCACTAGCTTGTGCTTTTGTTCTACTTTTTGATGTGGTTACTGGAAAAATACAATATCTTTGTCAGCACCTAAGGTCTATATAATTCAGCCTCAGGATATCCCTTTCCTGAGAGGAAATATTGCTCCTCATTTAAGTTTTTTTATCTCCTTCTCTTTATTACAGTAACACTCCCTAATACAATTTCACAGTTAAGTTTGCTTTAGTTTAATTATTAAGTTCAGAAAAGCATTGTTTTTACTTCTGAAGTATTGTTTTTACTTCTGAAACAGTAGTTTGACATTTTTTCTCATTTGGAGAGAATTATAGGGTTGTCACCATTGGAACCCAACAACCAAATAATTCCCAGTACTTTGGGACTGTTACATGTAATGGATTTTCTGCAAGCACACAGACATATATGCTGTGCAATATTACACTTTGTATAATGTACAACTTACAAAATATAATAGGGAATATTATATAAGCACGTGATAGCATGTCCTAGATTTACGTTCAGCACTGCAAAACCCTTCAGCAACCTATATTAGTAAGTTTGGTGACATGAAGAGTAATGATCATAGCAACATCCTAAGATAGTAATACATACTATGACTTCACATTTTAAAAGTGTATGTGGTATGTCAGCACTGACAGCTGGTAGTTTTACAGCTATCAAACCATATAATGTGGAAGGAACACTCACTGTGCATGGGCTTTGGATTGTACACTGTGCTATATACTGTAGTACTTCAACAGTTTCAAATGCTCAAGTCAACAACTGAGAACTTGGATGACCAAGCAGCAAAACTTGATTTTTTTATTGTGAAACCTTGTTGTGGTTATTGCAGTTCTCATGGTGCTGTAATTGAAGTAGCAAATATATCCAACTTTCAGATCTGAATACAGCTGGAAAAATTCCTTGACACAAAATATGATTTCAAAAGCAGTACAGTGAGTGTTGGGGAAAGTTTCAACACACCAGGAGAGTAATTGGTTTGCTATTATGACTGTAGACTTCATTTCCTCCATGCATCTCATTTTAACCCCTGTAAACAACCTCTAACTGTTATTTGCACTGCAGTCTCCCTGTGTGTCGTCGATGGTGCCAGAGAGTAATTACAGTATCTGTGGAACCTGGCAGACGTCAGAGCCATCCTGGGCAGCAGAGGTGAGATGAATAAGAGCAGACCATCAGGATGAAGCAGCAGGTGGTCAGCCATTTGTACGCCTCCACTCTCAGGCCACAATGGCAGGACTGTTCTGTAGGCGGGGCTGATGGAAAGTCACCAGGTTGCAGTCATACTTGAGGTCTGGGTACGAAATGCTCAGCCATTTTGCTGTAATGAAGTGTTTTTGTTCTTCTTGCGATAATATGAGTGCTATCTTCTGGAACACAAAAACTGTACATGACAGTCACCTATTGGAAGGAGCAGGGACAGAGTGGTGGTTAAATCTCTGGACTTCTGACTCCAGTCACAGTTGAGAAGCACCTGCATTGTGCTGTACCTACATTGATTCAGTAAACACTCCCCTCTTTGCATGAGTTATGCTGATGCACTTTGCATATGTTGTAAGGGTGGCAAGCGAAAAGCACTGCAGGTTATTTGGATTTTCTCAGTATAAGGTGACACTGCTGGGGCCTGAGAGCGGACTGAATCTGTGCCCTTTGCCACCATGCTGTGATTGTAACAAGAGACATGATTAGCTCACAACAAAAAAAAACCACTGAAGTCCCTCACAGAGGGAACTAATCAAACTGTTTTCCAATGGCTGACGTCACCAACTGAAGCAGATTCACATATGCATGTACCCTTCACACTCCACACTCTCCCCCTTACATTACTGTCATTTAGCAGACGCTCTTATCCAAAGCGACTCCTAAAAATGTTTCTAAAAAGGATAATTTGTATTAAAACAACTTTTTCATGCCTTACCTAGGAGCAATGTTTGAAATTGCTAAAATTATCTAAAATGTAAATGTGAACATTAGGGCATCTCCTATAAAGGTTTGCCAGAAACTTCAGAGCAACTGAAAACATACCTGTTTAAATGTATCATTATAATATTATGGCTGGCTTTGAGAGAAGATGAAGAAAAGATTATTGCAGAAAATAAAGAGTTACAGTATTAATTATTGTTGGTCTAAACAAGTAAATTGGATTTTCCATAGCAATATATTATTCACATCTTAAACAGCTATGAACAATATGTTATGGCTGTAAAGTTTGCATTGCATTTGATCTTATGATGTTTCAAACGCTGATTATTTAATGGGGAGTACAGAGTCTGTTTCAGTGGATCATTTATGATCTGTGACTTGAGATCAGATGTACTGTAGGTAAATCAGGTGGTCAGACTTCATGTGCTGCCTGGGCCAGTCACCTGAACCACAGATGTCCTACTATTATTGGTAAAACATAAATTCACTTTTTACACTGAAATCCAGTTTAAATCCCTCTGTCAAGCATATAAGGCAGCTTTTATGCTACGCATATATAGACAGAGACAGACTTGCACCGCTGAGATGGAAAGCATTCATGTTTGATATAACAAGGTATCCACCATGAAGAGATGATGAGCGCAGCACACATGAAAGAGCCCAACATTTCCGCCTTTTAGGGGGGATTTCCTATCGTTGATATTAAACCTGATGAGAGTGATCTCGTATTCTGAACGCCGTGTCCCGAGGACAGATTTCCTGTATCATCTAACATTAGACGTGCATCATGTGCTCCGCACTCCTCTCCTTCCCTCTGATGATTCCTCTCCTTCATGCTCTTCCATCTGCCACTCGCTCTGTGCAAAATCAATACCAGATCCATTTGCTGTATCACAGCCATATCCCAGACCCAGAATGGTAATGATGGTATGATAAGCCCGGGTAAATTATGCAGAGGAGATTTTGGGCTGATCAATAGACCTGGTGCGTGTTTTTTTTTTTTTTTAATTCCCACAGTAGCCACCGGTTTTGTGTGTGACATGGTGTGTTGGGTTTCAAAACGATCTAGGACTGTGATGATATATTTTCTGTGATGTCATCTCACAGCCACAGGATGAGCTGTTGTGCTTCACTCCATGAGCAAGTAGTTACGTTTGGTAGTACAGTCATCATAAACCGCAGATAAACTGTTGCTTGTAACAAGCATAAAGTCATAGCATAATTCAATTTTTGGTTACTCACGTTAAAAAGAAACCATTGTAAAATGGTCTCTGAAATTGGAGGCAATGGGTTATATTCATTCTCTTTAACTAAGGTGAATAGAAGAATGCTCTACATAATCAATATTCACAATGTAGTCAATTTTCAGTACCGCTGTTGTAATTTTAGAAGTTACATCACTTTTGTTAAAATAGTTCAATCATATCATAAGCTACACTGAAATGTTCAAGCAGAATGTGAGTTTTAGTAGTCACATGAATTTTGAGAGAAAATTAGTAAAACATAGTGGATAATGAAGTGGCAGAAATGCACGTTTCCCACTCACTTTCATTGTGGAATCTGATGTCTGCACTCCTTGCTGCTTATTATGCCTCAGGTCTAAGATCGATGTTGTTTTCAACGGCCACAACAGGAAGATTTCTCTCATTCTGTGATCTTGTGTGTGGATGTAATCAGTGATGGTAGTGCATAGTAACTATGGGACATTGACATAATCAAAATGTGGAAATGCAATTAATTATGTTAAAAAAAGATTGCATTAATGCACTCTGACAGGCTACCTGTGCCACATTCAACTTCTGGTGACATTTTCGGTTTATCACCCATCGCATGTGTTTTCCGGGGGAAATGCTGGTAGACCCACAGCACAAAGCTATAACCTGGGATGGAGGTTGGAGGACCTGAACCGCCATGACATCACTCCACTAATGGCCTGCAAACAGAAGCCCAAATTACTGGCATCGCCTTGGGGAGATTTTAGAGGGGTCTTCAGTGTTATGAGCTGTACTGGCAAACACCACTTAAGCCCAGCCTTGTGCTTCCTAAACAAGTATTTAATCCGCTCATTAAAGATATATGAAACTGGAAATCAATGAGGGCTCTGGGTTAGAGCCTCACCCTCCTTATGGAAGCCCTAATGGCTACACGCTGTTGAACATTACAGAGTCCTCTCTTCTTGTGTATCCGTTACACTTATGACCCGAGAAGTATTTTGTAAAGCGGGCTGCCGGCTGTTACAGTAGCTATGTTGTAGAGGTACGCATAACTGAGTGGCAAATTACAAAGGTGCCCAGTGAGTGTTTGAAAGCAATGTAAATTTGATAAAACTTTAAACATTAAATTTCATTGTCTGTTTGATTCACAGTTGCCCTACTTGGGAAAAGTGTACAGTTCTTTCTATACTATATCCACCATGATTTCACTGAATCCTCACCATTCCTGTTGAACCCTCACTTTTCTCCACTTGTTGCCATTTGAGGCTTCTGCATGGGTCAGGTGAAGGGTTCAAAATGGTCTGTATCTTGAGCCTCTTTCTGCCTTTTTCTTTGGAGTTTGAATCAAGAGCTTGGCAATCTTTCATAGGCTCCAGCACAGGCTATGTACAGTGCATACCCATGGTCTTTGATGATGCTGCAGATGCCGACTGAACTGCAGATGCACACGATCTGACACAGGCAGGTTTTTAGTTCATTAAGCAGTCTTGATGTTTGAACATGCATGTTGGACTTTACTATTCTTTAAAATGGGGTTGACATCTGTAAATGTATGTGGCACTTTTGGCAGTCTTGCCCTGATGTCTGTATCCATTTCAGCTGTTTTGTTCACTCTTTGGCCACCGTAGGAATATCTTCCATTGATTTATCTTCCAGGCTGATGTGAGCGCCTTTGTTAGTTGGGACTCTCATCATATTAGTCTCTTCATTGTCCAATGGCCCCTTTTTTTCCTGGCTACCACATGGAAATTCTCTTCTTGTGTAGTAGGATATGAAACAGGAGTATAACTGAAACTCTACACCTTACATAGTCATCCCCATTTACACAGATGTATTTTCATGGGGCATGTCTGGCTTAAGGATAGCAACAGGGATCTGTACCCCTGCTCCTCAGGTCCTGGGTCCAGCTCTCTGTTTTGAGTTAGTGCTAAAGTTTTAAGTCGAAGTTTTGATTCCCATCTTAGACAATTTGTTGTGCGAAGGATATGGGACCAGCCTGAGACTGGGGTAACAATGATTTTTTTTTTCAATGACTCTACCAGAATTCCATTTTTATTCCTCAAGATCTAGCTAGTGAATCATGATTAAAGAGGCCATCAAGCTGTCAGAGAATGTGGGCTCGAGGTGCCACATGGATCTGTTTCACTGTAAACAAGCAGAGGAACCTCCTAAATAATGGAGGCCATCCTTTTTATGCGGTTCAAGGAGACTTAAAGAGATTCATCCCCCGCTGCTCTCGCTAGATTTGATTTTTAACTCCAGGCTGAGCCACTGAACATTACAGGCTCATCTTAAGGGGTTCTAAAATGAAAATGGAAAGCTTTCCGCCGTTCCCGGGCAATCATTACCTTGGAAGATGGAAGGCAGGCCCTGTTTCCATAGCATTGTCTGAATGGTGCATTTTATGCTCGGCTGAGCAGCGCGACTCTACAGAGCGCAGACATCTTGTGGTGCGTTCGGTTTAAATTTTTTTTCCTTTTGTTAAGAGGAGTTACACTGATTTTTGGGGTCCTTAAATACATAACAACCGCAGATATCAAAGATGCCCACAGACTCCCCCTCAAGGTCACAGAGAAACGAGCAGAGCCTAGAAAAAAACAAAAAACAAATACAGGCTGTTGCGCACTTGTCACAGACTCCAATGGCCTTTTAAGGGAAGCTTCTGGAGCAGATTTGAAGCTGCGCTCTTCTTTTTGTGGTGAAATAAATTGCTTTAAAGAATGATGCTGATAAAAATGCGGCCCAGAGAAACCTGAGTGAGAGGACCATTTTTCATGATTTGGCAAAAGGGCTCTGTAGTTTACATTCCTTTAATGATATTGAATTTGACTGACGCCCACATAATAAATGATCACAGGTTTACACTAAAACATAAACAATTTCACTACTGGTGTTGTTATTATAAAAGTGTTTAGGCACCCAAGGGGTGAAAAAAAAACACAGAACTAAGTCAAATGAAGCCTATCTTCCTCCGTGCATAGCATATGGCAGTGCTTTTTTGAAATCCCATATTTTGTGCTTTGTGTGTATTTTTCTTATAAATTGAATTAATGCATTACACTGAAAACAATGTTGAAGAACATAAAATACCATGGAATTCAAAAATGGTATATGTCATATGTGCTTTTGTAATAAAGAGTAGTTGTGTGTGATTGTGTTAGCCTGTTTTCAGATTACATGCACACTTGCTTACCCTGTTTATAAGGACAGTGTCTCTGCCGGTGTCTTCATGTAACACACACTGGAGATGATGGGAGAGTAGTGACTGACATTTCAGTTTGTTTTTTTAAATATGTTACTGTCCTTCATTTAAATATTCACAGTTAGTCAGGGTATTATATAAAAATATGCTTAAACTGTACAGATCTGTAATTAGAAAATGGGTACATATGTAACAAGAAATAATGTTATAAAAAGACAGGGAATACACAGAAAATCAAATCAACAATAACCAATGATCCTACATTGACTGACTGAGAAAAATGAGTTCCCTTGGCTGGCCCAGTCCTTCTGGTGCTTACGGTATGGTGCAAAATCACAGTGCTCCTGTTGGAGTATCTGTTAGCGATTAGTTGCAAGTGGAGGGAGAGAGGAGGCAGGTGGTGTTTTGGGCTGTAGGTCTGCTGACAGTTTGCAAAACTGTAAAAGATATTATCTGGGGAGAATGAAAACACCACTCAGCAGGTCTGTCAGGGAAAGATGGACAAGTTAAAACAGATGATGCAAGCTAGGGCCACTGCCCGAGCGCTTCCCCGTCGCTCCGGCATTCCGAGTTGCGTGCAGCTGCGGAGATCCCCGGGCTCTCACATCTGGCTGTTCTCACCTGGAGCCCGACGGCAAGGGCAGGAAGGGGACCGTGGGCAAAGGGGGGTTTTTAAAAAAGACATACCTGTCAGTTAAGACCAAACAAAGGTCACATTCACTGGGTGTTTAAAAATACTTGCGGTTTAAACGTGGCAAAAAAAAAGCTTTGAGAGACATGTACCAAATCACGGCAGAAATCGTGCTGTAACTCAGCTGCCTTTTACTGGTAACTTAAATAGTGAATGGAGTGAGACGCATTGTTTCCAGTGAGGGAGAGAGGCTGGCCCGTCGGGTGGGTTATGCGGATAGCCAGCCGTCAGCGGCGGAAACACGGGGAGCAGGGCTGCGTTAAAGTGAGAGAGCCCGGGTCAAAGGTCACACTCGGCTCTTCCTGCTCCATTGCGGCTGCCCAGCGCTCTGGAGACCCGGCTGATTGCTGCGCTGGGACGGAACCCGCAGAACTTTTTCATTAGGGGGAGAGGTCCGAGATCATTCAGGAAGGTTCCGGACCATTAATACATTTGAAACGGCAAATGAAAGGGGCCTTGTGCGGATTGCAGGGACCCACAGGTTATTTTGAAAGGGGAGAATCCCCCGGAATGGTCATGAGAATAAATCCTCCAGGATCATCGTAACCCAAAAATCTTCCTAAGAACTGCGGCCAATTTTCCTGCAATTTACTGTAAATTGTTTGTGAAATCCTCGTCGATCCTACCACTGGGAATCCTTTCAGAAAACTGAGGGGTGGGGGGGGTGGCGGGGCTGTTACTGTGTGTGATTAAGAGAGGGGCTACAGTGCACTTGCCAAAATGCATCATCTGCATTATGTTTGGACCCCTGTACTTTGTTTCAGGGGCATTTGGTTCTGTGCAGAGGGCGAATTGATTATCGAGACTTTTCTTTTCCATAGTTTGCGTGGCCCTTTTTATTTTCATACTTGATTGTGGCTTAAAATGATTACAGTGAGTGTATCCATACCATAAGAAATACAGCAAGATGATTGTGCGGGACAGTGATTCATTGGCAATGTTTAGAGGACTTAATGATGCCGATCAATCTCATTGTTATTTTAGGCACGTTTCACCCGCTGTAATATTGCTATTGCACTGGAGGTATGCGTTTCCAACCAAGCCTGGGATTGTATGCCACTTAATATGGCAAGAAGAAAAAAAAACAAAACAAAAAAAAACAAAACATTCAGGTCCGTTTTTAAAGTTGTTAATATTTCATCTTGCATAGTCATATAATGAACAGTATTGATTTCTCATTTTTTATTAATGTGCTTCGGGGGCCAAAGCAAAACGTTGAAGCACCCGCTAATCATGAATTACAACACAGCACATTTTTCAGAAGAATTCAGAAATAAATAAACAAAAAAACTGCCTCCACTGGAAGCAGATTACTCAATTTTCAACTCTACAATGCAATGTCATGCAGTTGTTTTCTTCTGAGTGTATTCCCCTGCCAAGCCAGCCTTTCTGGTTGAATATGTTACAGAGCTGCTTTTTTAATTAAGTGTGATTGACTGAGAGTATTTTGTCCCCATCTAGTCACTGCACACCACAAATTCTGATTATTCTGCAGGGCAAATATGTAGTTTTTGATGTAAAAAAATCCAAAGTTTGTTTTTCTTCAGCCATGTCATTTGTTATATGATGTCGCACTGTGTGCCACCTAACAGAAAAGTGAACTTCATGTTGCAACCAGGGCCCATCGTAGATCTCACGTCCATTTTGCTGTTACTGAATCTTTGTGTAAAGTCACACTTTATGCAGGGTGTTGGCAATTCAGTCCCTCACAGTATAGTACATGATGCAATCAGAATGCAAAACGTTAATCATTCACAAACTACTGAACAAATTTGAAAGGCACCATCACCTTAATAACTCCTGAATCACAATATCATCATAATACGTGGATATCCCTTTTAACCTCAGTGAGTTTCCTTGCTGTGTTTGACCTTACAAATTCTGTTGTTCATTTATTATGACAGAGAATGTCTTATGCACACTCTAACTTACTGTGCAACATACCCCACAATTCTCCTTGGTGAAGAGGCATAGCGAACCTGTGAACAGTGTGAAAACATGCTTTACTCTCACTAAGTGCATCCTGGCTTGTCAGTCAGTCCTGAAATATAGGTCTGCTTTTTTATCTTTCCTTTGTTGTTGTTGTTGTGATTCATGCAATATTAACACTATGTACAGTTTTAGCTTACAAAGCACGCTCTGAAACCCATCACTCTAATCTCTAACTCCTATACCTACCTTCTTCCCCACCCCTCCATCATCTATACCTGCAGTAATATCAAAGGTCTTTTCCACACCATTCATAAAACACAAGCCTCAGACTCCCACTGAAAGCCATTTCTCTCTGTCCAGCTCACTGCACTATTCATCTCCAGTCTTTACTTTTCCCTAGAAATATTCAAAGTGTTTGATTCCCTATAACCTGGTAAACTCTCCTGAACTAAGAGCTTCACATTGTCTGAGTATAATGATTAATTGTGACTGCCATGTAATTACAAAATGTGCTTTCAGTGTGAGTAGCAAAAATAACCCTCTGGTGGTCATATGCATCAAGGCATTCACCTCATGTGGGTGTAAGGTTACGTACGTTTCACAGTGTACGACTTCATTTGAAATTACTCGCCTCTTGTGAGTTTGAATACATGTAATGTTAATCAAACAGTTTCAGCCCCTGCTTGTAAAAATGAATCAGGGACCAAAAACAGATGAAAATCTTTATGGACTGTTAATGCATCATCTTCCTTTGTGTTTTTAGAATAATGCACGAATAAGTGTACAAAATGACTAGGATTATGTTCAAGCACCTAAGATTAGGCAGCCTTACTGCAACAAAGTAATCAATCAGACTAGATCTGTGGATTTCAGAACAGTGTGAATAGTAACAATACCATGCGTGTACATCTTTGTGATCACCTTTGCATTGATGTTTAGCACAAATGCAGTTACTTGTGGGTACCAGTGATCAGTACTTTGTATTACGTTTGATGAGTGTGTGAATGAATGACAATGTTCTGTTTTCGGACAGTATATATCTGAAAACTCAGTGTTGCAACACAGTGTTGTGTAGTCTGCTTGATGAGTTAAAGTCTTGGATTTCAAAGAATGCCAGCCCTAATCTGTTTAAAATGTGAGACTGTGGTTCTTGCTTGTTAAATCTGTTACACATTAATGCTAAATCAGCTTCTCTTCATGTATGGTTCAGCACACAAAATATGCTCTTTGACTGTCACATCTTGCACTGTGAACAACAGTACAGGATATAAAACTGTGAAGCAGAATTCTCAAGAGACCTTGATTGGTCAACTTCAGTGGAGCTGCCATGTTGCCATGAGTAGTTATGGTGATGGTCAATGACAAGGACGTATGACGCCAGACTAGTCTGTTGAATTCCTTACTGTTCAATCCATTGGCCGGGCCTCTCAAACACACACACACACACACACAGTGAAAGGGAAGTGTGCTAAAATGGATCGCAAAGCCAATACAGGGTGATGCTGCTTTTGACCACAAAGTGTTTGCCGCTGTGCTGTCATGGGGGTGCCCATTGTAAGCGGCGTTCAGAGGAGAGCAAAGTGTCCTGCGCTTTTGGCAGAGAGGAACAGCCAATCATGCCAACACAGCTGTCTGGCTGGGAAGCCCCTCAGCGGCATGCCTCCATCAGAGCCACTGCCTATCTATCACCATGCCGTCCGGCACGTCGGGATGCCAAGGTGTAAATTAAGCCCGAAATAAGCGCTCAGTGGTCGACCAACACCATAAGAATTTCCGCAGATCAGCCAACGTGGTCTATATTAAAAAACGTGTAAAATCATTCTCCCTTTTTATTGGCTGGTGGGTCATAATTTGACCTTGTCTGAATGTGAATCTGAATGTGAGAGGATCTTTGAGAATATTGCCTTCGACTTTACGGTTTGCATCCCTCTCCATTATTATTGAATCAAGTTGTGCTCCAAGGAAGTGGTGTATGGAGCAAAACACGTTTTCTCAATTACAAATAATTTTCCCACCGATCTTTTATGATGAAGGAAGGTGTTCACAAGAATGAAATCGCTCAATTATCTATTCTTAACACCACCGCGAAGTCTTAGGGTTTACCCCAGTGTAACGGACAAAGCGGGAAAAAAGAACAAATCAAATAGCCCTCAAGTTTTTTTGAACGGCGTAATTCGGTCTGCTGTTAATAATTCCGGGGGCACCCGCCTGCAAAATCTCTTTTGAAAAAGACAGTGGCGGGGATTTTTATGAGAGGCCGTTTCTCTCACAGCCAGCTTTTGTTTACACTTTCATTATATCTCAACTACATTATCTGATGCCTCCATCCAGTTTTCAATCTCGCCGCGGCGCTTTAATCTCGCGGCGCGCTCAGCCCCTCGCTCCACCACGCAGGGACTTGGAGAGAGGTTATATTACTGCACATGAATCAACGCAAAATGAAATGCACTCCGAGACGCGTTCAGATGGTTTTAATTTATGGCGGAGGGTTACGGATACAAAAATGCATTTAAGGTAATCTGATCACTTGATTCGATGCCGAATTTATGAGCGATCCGGCACAGGGCTGAGTGCGTTGTTTTAATAATAGGGCAAGAAACCCAATCCTACATAAATTTGTAAGACTTGCATAATAATAATAATAATAAGTAAATAAAACGTAATTATTATATGTTATTATAATAATAATTACTATCCACAGTAGTACTATCCAAAATACTATCCAAATCCAGTAACTGGAAATATGCAAGTGTAACAGTCTTTAGCTGTCTTACACATGCAAGCACATTTCTGTATGACATCATTATAAGACAAACTCCAAGCCATCTCAGAGTTCAAAGCTGGGGAAATATTTCCTGTGGGTGTATGTTAATGGAGATTACATCGGATGCAATCACTTTCAAAGACCAGCGATACGATTATTGAGATTCCTTAAGCTGCCAATTTGCTATTGTTTCATGGGAATTTGATTTCTTCTCTGTCTGTGGTCCGTGTTCCATTGATGACTCAATAGTAAATATTATCTGTCTTTGCCTCTCTTCAGAGATGAAATCAATTTACAAGAGGCAGATATCGGTCGTTTGGCCTTATCCATTATCATCCGGGCAGCTGGTTAACACATTAAGAAATCCGCAGGCATTTAGAGCGGAAATGGAAGAAAGCATTGTGTCTAACGCTCGTAGCCACAGAAACCAAAGCGAGGCTATTCCGAGCCATTATGCTATCTGTCTGTGGTGTTTGGGGATTTGAGCAAAATCTCGGCAAATAACAAATTGACACAACAAAACCTAAAGAAAAGGCTTTGACCTTTATGCTTTTAGAGTATGTTCTTTTCCATTAATGATCGTTTGCCTTCAGCGAGGACATACACGCCACAGCATATATGAACGCACTGCCTGAAACAAAACAAATATGAAGCAGACACATTCTCTGGTCTGGTGATCTGTAGCGTAACGTTTGATCCATCCTTCTCGTTAAGATGTTGGCGTGTCCTTCCCGGGCATCTGCAAAGAGGCGCTTTGAGTCCGGAAGATGTTCTGGCTCCTGAGCGCTTTTCTCTTCCTTGTGGCACCTCCTCAGAGGTCACTTGTCACTGCCTGCTGCCCATGGATATGCAGGTGCCACAGTGATGTACCTCCAGGCTGCTGTGCACCAGTGGATTAGGTTGCTAACCTTTAGGCCTCCATATATACAGTGATATTGCTTTTCAGTTCTCAGAATGTAAAACTTGCCCCTGCGCAATCTGTGCTGTGCAGGGACCAAGAGCAGTGTGCATTGCTTCAGTGTTCTGATTGGAGGGGAGGCAAGAATCTCTCACACGTACTTGAGAACATGAGGACCAACCCAACATCATCGTTACTGTCTACGGTGTTGTCATTACCCTGGGAATCCATGGAAACTGCCGCTATTCACTGACTGGATTCGTTTATTTCCTCGCATGGCATTACTGTTGAAGAGTTCACAGCAGAGATTTCTATTTGTTTTTCTGTTGCTTCTATTTCATTACGTTTGGATGGCATTTAATCAGTTTTTGACACATTTCTTTGGCAGTGCCAGCTCACCTCGTTCCTCCGATTGAACACGGAGGCCTTGATGCTGACAATGACAAGTCATTTATGCTGATCTATATGGAAGAAAAATGTTGTTTGGGGAAAACTAATATTACCTCCTGAAGTTTAGGTTATAAATCTATTTTATGCTCCAATACATCCATGAAAGTGCCTAACTTTACAAGTAAATTTGTTTCCGGAAACTGAGCAGCACGGAGGCACATGAGTAAATCATGCTCCAAAAATGTACTCGCCAAGGGCTTAGTAACAGCACACATCCACACTGCATGGATACAAAGAGGCATTATGGAGAGAAGGGAAGCACTATCTGTGTGACCTGGTGAGACACTTGAGTCAATATTCTTTGGATCATGTAACAGGCATCCCTTGATCCTTGTGAATAGCTGTACCTCAGCTCTCTCTCTCTCTCTCTCTCTCTCTGCCCCTCTCTCTATCTCTCTCTTTCTCTCTGCCTCTCTCTCTCTTTCTGTTTCTCTTCCTCTCACTCTATCTGTCTTTCTTTCTCTATCTCTCTCTCCGTCTCTTGCTGGCCTCTCCAAAGATAGTTCTGGATGCTCTGGAAACCTCTAGAAACCCTAGACCCCACTGCAGATGAGAGGAGGGGCTTCTTCTGGACCTGGCAGCTTGTGAGCAGCTGTACGGGGCGCAGCTCTGGGTCCCATCCGAAAAAAAAACGAGTGCAACATGAGCCCCGCGCCGCCGCTCGCCCCCATCTGCCTCCGATCCCACTTATCTCTGCGGCCGCGCTCTTCCTTTTTGATGCGGAGGCGCGCGGAGCACCATGACGGAGGAGAGGGAGAGGCCCGGGACACGCCACAATAAATCCGCCCTTTTGTTGTCATTCCAGCGGCATCTGTAAGCAATTGTCACAATTACCATTCTGAACCGGGATCGCCTTCCCAGCATCCTGGTTCCTGAAAAAAAAAACAACAACCGTAAACACGACCTCTTGCACGTTTCTTTCGCCAAATCAGTAGTGACCGGTTGGAACATTACATAATACAATTCTGGAGTGCGTGCACTGTAAACACTCATATGTTGTTTTCCCTCGATCACGTAACAGTACCTTTATCCAGAGTGCAATGCTCCTTTTGTATTTACTGTTAAGCATTTGTACAGCTGGTTTATAACCTAAGCACCAGGCTCTGTGCTAAAACGGTTGTTGATCCCTCACTGGAGAAGATATTCAGTCACAAAGCTGACACTCAAGAGGGTCATTTTTGATACTTCTTTTAGTTTTATGCTATTTGTTTCTGATGCAACAGAAAAGTAAACTGCACAAAGGTAAACTTTTGGAACTTGAGAAATTACACAGAGCCCTAACACAGAAAAGCTCCTGCGATGCCTGTTGTTTGCAGTGACACAATGTGTTTGTACAATGTATCTGTATCTCAGCAAGTTAATGCCAGCTTTGGCACGTAGCAGAGCCGCCAATGTAACACCATTAAGAGTTCAAACTGTGAAAGATTGCACATGGCACTGGAAAAAAAATGCTTGCAACATCTGAGATTTCATAAAGTGAAGCATGTTTGAAGGTTCACAGAGCGGAGCAGATGCTCTGAAATCTGAGGCTTTGATTGTATCACGTCAAAAGCCGGTCTCTGAGCATCCCTCAAAATGGAGGGCATAAACAGAACTTTGATATATTTTCTGGAGCTTCCATTAGCTAGCCCCGATCCTGGATTTTTGATTGGCTACTAATTTTAATAGGAGTGGCTGCCAACCCATACCACAGGAGCCAAATTAATTTCAATTAACAGGGACAAACAGGAATGCCTTTAAACTTTACAATCATGAGGAAGGTTACGTGAGAATGTGCACTGAAAATATGACGTGGCTGGTATTTATTTAGCCATGAATCAACTTAACCTGCCACTGCTTTCATCAGAATAATTGAACCTTGGTCATAAAGACAGCGATTCTTTGAGTATTAGGCAATACTTAATCAGGCAATGGAAAAAAAAAACGAAAAGAGAAAATTTTAGAATTTTGCAGGTGCACTAAAATACGTCAGCGCAATTCTTTTTGGCCATAGTGGTCTGAGGTATTTCACTGTAATTATTCAGCTCTTTGCCGCGCTGTAAAATATGCTTTTGTTTTCATGTTCTGCAATGTTTGAAGTTTATACTGAGGTGCCCTTTGAGGTGTTAAAGGCTGGGACACAGCGCTGCGACCCCTGTTTAGAGCAACATCAGAGGAGCGGGCGGCTGGCTTCCTGGAGCTGCCCCTAACGACCCCTCTGCTTTCCTCCCCTTGCATGTATTGAGATGCACCGGGGCTAATAATGAGCCTTTGTACCTTTTTCATTATTTATCTCTGCCGAGGCCTTGCAGCTATTCTTTAAGCCCGCCGCCGCAGCTGAGAGAGCCCCCGACTCGCCCACTCCGGCGGAGAGAGATAGTTCAAACGAAAAGCGCAGGCCCCGTGAATTATTGAGGGAAAACTGCTGGGAGCACTCTGTAAATTACCTCAGTTACATATGCACACGCTTCCCTCGCACAGAGGAGGATCCATGCCAGCGCCAGGACAATGATGGTATCAATCACGGGGCTCTAAAATCAGTCTGTCAGTAATAACTACTGTATACGTCTGGGCGGGAGACTGATGGGGCTGCCGCGCTTAACCAAGCACTAATCAACGGCACTTCCCATCAGCGGGCTGATCCGGGGCAGAGATGCACTTCCTATTTCTGAAATTGTGGTCGCGGAATACGTACGCGGGCAATTACATTTTTATTTATGTTCTTTTGATTTAGAAACTGCCTGAAACTGCGGCCGGCTTCTCTGCCTTCTCATTTCTGTGGTCTGTATTAGAGGGGGGCCGATTCCCTGATAACCCTCCACTTGACAACCAGCTTTGGATCATTTTTTCAGACCTTTCACCCATGCTTTGGAAATACTGTTGAGTCAGGCTTCCATACCAAACAGCATACTTTTCCACTCACGTTTTTAATTTTATGACTGAATCCAGAGGTCACCTTCTGAATCCAGAGGTCAGATCATCTTTGGCGTGGCATTGCCGTTTGTTCTGTGTGCAATTTCAGTAATCTCAATAACCGCAGTGCGCTCTCACAGAGCGGAAGAGTAAAGGCAACATCACGCGCTCTGCCGTTTCCCAGTGTGCTCAGCCCGCACTTCCCCTTTCTTTTGTTCATCCTTCACCTGAGCGGAGAGCAGTTCGCGTCTCACCTCTGCACCACGAGAACGCGAGGCTCGGTATCCCAGGCCAGCGGATTATTGATCTGTTTATTGTGCCTTGGCCTTGTTCACACAGTGCTGTTAGATTCTGCCCTGCAGCAGTCTGAGAGGCCTCTCTCTTCCCTTCCCCGGTCCTGGGTAAGCTAATGACTGACCACTCGCGCAGTTTTGGTGTAACAGGCAGTTCATCCTCAGCGAGGGACAGCATCTGAAGGAAGGGAAGGTCAAGGTCAATGGCAGCTTGGGCTTTTCAGCTCTGGTACTGCTGTGAAGGAGGGGGGTGAAGCAGGCCCGGGCCTCAGCCTGAGCAGGGGAGCTAAGCAAATCTGCTGGAGACTTTTGTGCGTTTCTGTGTGCTTTTCCACGCACTTCACTGTGTGGCAGTCAAACAGATTGACGTCTCACCAATTTGATGTGTTACTCCTTGTTTTAGACCTTTGACATCCTACAGTAAAGTTGAAGAAGTCCTTAAACACTTTTAAAGTATTTTATGTATATTGAACACAGAAATTTATACTGTTTTTTTTTTAGTTATTTCTGTGTTTATATAACATGTTTAGCAATCCATAAAAACTGTCACCATGAAAGGAATGACATGGTTGACTTGATGAAAATCCAGAGGTTGTGAAGGAATTCCAAAGGATGGGATAACAAAGCGTGGACAAGGCAAAACAGAATGAGTGTCTTTTAGAAATGCAGAAAACTAGAAACCACATTCATGCCCGCAACTGTTTGGCTCATCCTATTTACTTAGCACTGATGTTTTAGCCATTGCTTTGATGCTGACTGCATATTGTGGGCATTTATGCAATGTTACAGGATGTATCCTGTGTTGATAGTTGAACATATATGTGCATCATCTGTGTGTCTGACAAAATCACAGGCCTAACACAGGCCGTGTGTGTGTGTGTGTGTGTGTGTGTGTGTGTGTGTGTGTGTGAATATTTCCACTTCTTGGATGGTTTACCATACTGTATAGTTTATATCCTGTCTTTGAAACCACACCAACACAGAACATAACAAAAATTCAGACCAAAAAGAGATACCGGTGATGGAGAGGGCTATTTTTCAAAGCGTAAAGAAAAAAAACATCCAGCTCAACTGTGTAGCAGCAAGGCTGAGTGGGACATAAAAGGAATAGGTCTCATGATATTAGATCACTTAATAAATGCAGAGGACCTATTGGCCTGCAGCTTCTCCTCATTGCTCTCTGTCCTCTTTGTGAATAAAGACGATGCTTGCAAGCATGTCTCAGACACCCCCCTGCACTTCAGCTGGGGGGAGAAAGAACCAATGAAAGGAAATTATTACATGCCACAGACAAAAAAGAGGCATACCATCAACTGACCCCCCCCCCCGCAGTCATAGATATTAAAAACTTCTATGCACACTGCCTTGTTACAGTCCAGGTATGTGAGTGGTAATTACCCAGGCAGGCAGACAGCGGCTGTGTGTGGTACAGACGATGTGGCTGTGTGTTCTGCACGTCCCTGTTACAGCGGGAGTGTTACAGCTGGGGTGTGTGTGTGTGTATAATCATGCCGATAAGGCTGGTGACAGAGAAATGCCCATCAACTCCGCCGGGGATCAAAGAAGAGGTTGTGATAAAAGATGTCCCCCCTTGTTTTTGTTCAAACTCTCATCACATCAGACAGCCCAGAGAAGTTCCTCTGTTCTCCCAATTTTGCACAACCCAACCCCCCCATCCAAGCTCCAACAAGGAGGATCATCAAAGATTACTAGACACGGGCAGATTTTTTCTCTTACATATAGAATCCTGTTGATAGCACTCTGTGGGAAGATTGGCAAAATACCATTTCTCCGAATATCTGTATGGTCAAGGACCATTAACATAATTTACCTCTTTTCTTCTACTACTGTGATAAAATAATTTTATTTATTTTTATTTTAAAGGGGAGTTGGGGTGTGCATGTAATTGGCTTCTGCTTCCTGACTTCTGCAACGCATGCCATCTCTCATAATCTGTTTCCAATTCTAATTCTGAAATTTTGCTTTAAAATGATCAGTCTTCAGAATGAATACCAAAAAACACAAGGCCATCATTAAACATTTCAACACCCATCGTTCCTAATTTACTACAGGGAAATGGGGCCTCATTTAACTTGGTGGTATTATAAGTGGATCATAACAAGGAAATTCAAATGATACAGAAAATTTTACAAAGAACGATTGGATATGAGCGTGAATGTCATCTTATAGAGTTGACATTTTAAAGTTTTAAGTCTGTGCTGTTGTCTGTGCCATAAAGACATGATACAGTTTCTAATATTAATGTCATATGATTGTGCACATATATGAAAAGGACCAGGGTATGCCCAAAGTAAATACATAAGTATGAATTGTAATACATAAGAAAACAACAACATAACAGCAACAACCACAATAATAATAATAATAGTAATAATAATAATAATAACGCTTCCTGTGTTCAGAACAGAGGCTTCCCACTGTCTCCCACGGACAGGATAATCAAAGGTAGGGCTCTCAACCTCTGGCTGGCTCACGGGGCTGAACTTGGCGAACTTGCAGACCTTGAAATGCAGATCCGAAGGGTTGCGTGGAGTGATGACAGCTGTCATACCGGCACCATAAACGTGAAAGAAAAAGAAGAAAAAAAAGAAACTTAGTGCTGAAGACACCAGGATTCGGCGGGCAGGAAAACGTCCTGCTCAGCAGAAAGAAAGGAGATGCAGGAATAAATAGGACTTGTGTGAGTGACCCCTTGGAAGATGATGATGTGCTGGAGGGGAAGGGCCTCCTTTGTTTAGATGCTAATATGATGCTGTGATAGCGGTATAGCATGCGCAGGTCCGCTCGCTTTGATTCGCATTATGCCCGTATCGGTTCACTTTTGAGGCTGCGGTGAAGCGCTACACCTTTTGAGGTCTCTTGAGTACCCTTGGTCAGACAGTGACCTTGAGGCGCTCCACCCAACACACACAGGTACACAAGTGAAATATGCAGCTGATGATTTGCATAGCACAGCAGGGACTGATGGTGATGAACCAGCTTTTACTGCATGGTCAGTGCAGAATACCGTTCTTTTTCATTGGTGCATGGATTCTCTGAAAGCCCATTTCTGAGGGGGTGGAGTGAGGGTATTGGGCGCTCCCTTACACTATACATGGTACAACTGGCATTGAGTCACCTAAAGGTGTCAGCAGTACAGAAGAACACCAGTGGCACTCTCCATTTCTTTCTTGCCAATGTTATTCCCATTTGAAATGATTGTTTAAAACATTTAAGCAGTGCTTTGGTAGCTAATAATGATGTCATAGAAAAGACCCCTAAGGAATTATCAAGCACAGCTTAGTGGTGTACACATTTTCTCTTTTCACCCGGCTGTTCCCCAAGATCCAGAGGTACAGATACGATAAAAATTAAAGTTTAAATGCTGAGGTGACTGTGTCCTTTTGTAAATGTAGTGAAGAATTCATTTTCTTGCCACAATATGTTTTTTTGTCAGTTTGAAAATAGAGAACAGAAACAAAAGGAAAATGGATGCATGAAGGAGACAGAGGCTCCTGGAGCTGGTCCTGACTCACTGCAGTGTTGTGTTACCTAAGGCCCTGGGTTGCAACTCCAGGTGGTTAGAGAGCACTGTTGAGTCCTGCCCGGTCTCCCTGGCTCTCCTCTAATGAATGTGGTAGAAAGTGAGGGACTCCGGCTGGGCAAGGCCAGGGATCAGAGGCTGGGGGACCTCTGACTCACCCATGCGACCGAAACACGATCCTCCTCTTTCTCCCCCTTGCGCCTTCCCTCCGACTTCAATGGGGACCGGGGCCGCCCCCGAGGCCGAGGGAGAGCCCGGCCGGCCTAATTGCTGGGCGTCTCCCAGCCGGCCCCGTCTGTGCTCCGTGGGGTCAGGGTAAAGGCCCGCTTTGTGAGTAAGGGGGGCGGTGGGGGGGTGCAGGAAGTGGACTGGAGGGGACCAGAACAAGGGGCGGGAAAAAAAGGAGAAATCTTCTCTTGAAAACACAAAACTGAGAGCGAGGGCCGTTCTTGGGTTTCATTTTAATAGCGCAGTCAGATTTTTCCCCCTCGTGCTAACCGTGGTCCTGGCCATTAAGGCCCTCTTGTAGAATGTGTAAACCCCCGCTATTAAAACCACTATTTGCACTGTCAGCTCCTATGAGCGAAATCTACTGCAGCTCCCCGACCCGGCTCCTGCCTTTTCCTTAGGAGCAACTTTCAGGCCACAATAACCATCATCAGTTAAGGGAGGCAGATCCATTACACTTCCTCTGTTCCTGCAGCCCTGCATTAAGCTAATATTATCTATTCCCAGAGTGCAGCAGCCCTTACAGACCCCATCAATTATTAAAGGCTTGCTCACAGCTAATGTTTTGTTTGAATTATTTAAATGTATCTTCATTTATCAATAAACATAAATGTTAAACAAAGCATACTGATGAAGGGCATAAATTATACTGTAAAATTTTATGAGATTATTTAGGATGCATGCTTTGATTTATGGACATAATACATTCTTGCAGCCTTTAAGACAAGGGGGAAAAGGCAATGCTTCTTTTATTTATCACAGTGAGGAAAAGATGGTTATCTTTCTGATGTGAGGTCACTCTCCTGCATACATGCGTGTTTGAAAGCAGTTGGCACCTACCCTTAACTTTTACAACATAATAACCAGAGGATATCATCTCCTATCAAGGTGAAAAGATTTTTCTATTGAAAAGAATTGATCATTTCTGCTGGTCACATATAGCTAACAGATTTGTGTCTCTTTCCTTTAAATTGCCTTGATTCCAATAAATAAATGTGGAACTGTTATAATAAATAATTGGACTGAAAATATTCCCAAAGCTGCTAACACTGGCCAATATGTCCTTAGTGAGAGCAAAGTGAACCCGTGTCGTGGAGATGTCCAAATTGTTGAGAGGCGTGATAAACAGAACCAATGCGAGTCCTGTGCTGAAAGACCGCTGCATCCCAGCAGACCCATGACAAATGGGTAAAAACATTCAAATGTCAGTCCCTCCCAATGCAAACACATGCTGGACATTATGAATGATCTACGGCAATAAAAACAGCAGAAGTCCTGCAGGTCCAAATAAAACTCAGTCCCGTGCGCTCCGCTCGTGCTGCTCTCGGTCCATTTCACCCGCGGATTCCTGTCACCTCCGCGAGAGGAACGCCAGGAATTTCCCCCGTCCGCAGAGCAGCGAGAGCCACCTGAAAGATGAGAGGAAGTATCAGCGATCTGGAAACAAGAGGGTTTGTGCCGGCAACCGGTCTGAAGCCCCCAGCCACCTGCTATGTTGCAATGTTGTGCTGTGTTGTATCTGATGCGAGAGAGATGGGCCTTATTCATACTGGTAACTGAGACACTTCCCACTTGAAGCTGTCAGAGCTGGCAGGCCCTGATCACACAGTGCTCCAAAGACCCAGTCTGAGCTTTCAAGGAGCATACCGCTCCCTCATTCTTCTCTCTTCACTTGATAGGATCGTGCCAGTTCTGCCTATTGTCTAGTTACTATTTACTATTGTCTGCTTATTGCCTATTATTAAAGGCTTGCTCAAAGCTAATGTTTTGTTTGAATTATTATCTTCTTCTATCAATAAATATAAATGTTAAACAAAGCATACTGATGATGAAGGGCAAATCGTACTGAAAATTATATATATATATATATATATACACGCACACACATATATATTATATATATACATATATATACACAAATATACATATATGTATATATATATATATATATATATATATATGTATGTATAGTAAAAATGCATCAGTAATAAGGTTTCCATCTGGAATTCATTTATGCCACACATTCATACCAGGTGCTGGTAAAGGCACCCTCACTTGGCATGTGATCAGAGCCAAGTCTCTCAGGGCACAGCTGGACGGGATTCTCTGTCACAACAGCAGTGTGCGTGCACACGTCTGTTTGGGGTAGGTGCGTGTAACGTGATATGGGACAGTATGTGCCCGGAGTGGGGGGCTCTGAGAACTCCCTGTCTCCGCGGTGCTGTTTGGTAAACAAGGCGGAACCCCTGTCAGCCCCGTCTCCGCTCGGCGGCGTGACAGTGTGCTGACTGAATGATTTCTGGTTTCAAGTGTGCAGCTTTCACAGTTAATTAACCCGCTGATGGGCGTGCATGCGAGGAAGGGAAGGTGTCTGCCAGGCAGATGCAGAGCCAGACACCTTTTACCAACGCCAGCAAGTCAAAACACCCGAGGAGTTCGGGTGACGCAATACAGAGGCGCTGCTTCCCGTCCCCTGTCTGAGCTGGTAGAGTCACGCAGCCCAGACAGAGCGAGCTCTCCCTCTCCCCTCATTGCAAGGAGGAAGAGGCAGAGGTAAAAACAGCATGGCCTTTTCACCAGACCTGTGAGCCCAGTCCTATTAGCAATACAGATTAGGTTACAAAAAAATAAGGGTATGTTAGGGAAACAGAGAAGATACACAGGCCAGCTGGCTTAATGCTCTGCAGCATCACTCTTTTGGAAATCTTAGGAATGCTATGTGGGGCATAGGCCAGTCAATGCAGTATACACTTTTATTTGAATATACAGGGTGACAAAAAACAGAGAGAAACAATGTGGGCTTGATTTGAGTTGCTTTATCTGTTGAGCTTTGCTGCTCATTTTTCTTTCTCCCATTCATCTTCCATTACCCAGAAACAAATCACCTTGTTAAAACAATAATTATTGAACACCGTCAGTTGCGCGGCCCAGGTTACCGTTAGTTGCCATGGGAGATACATTTCTTATCAAATGACTAAATGTCATTGGCTGCATTAGTGGTAGAAATCCCAGGAAGTTGTTAAGCAGCATTTAAATATGAGCTGATTATTACGCCGTAAATTTCCCTGACATCGCGCGCTCCTGCTGGGAGCTCGGGGACTGTGGGGATTGATGCGGCTGTTTGGCAATATACCAAACCAGGAGGATCAGCACATGCTTACAAAAAGCGCCATTAAAAGTCATCAATGGTGCTGAGGCCCCTCGGCCTTCGAAATTCAATCTCTGTCGCTCTGAAAGCTATAATTTTGCCTGTTGTTAAAACACCAGCGAGCCTTGTGTCAGTTTTGGTTTGTCACCCAAGCAGGCATGTGCGTTGCTCTTGGTGTGGTAAGGCCTATGCAATTCTTTTATCTTTTTAATATATCAGATATTTTTTTCAGATATCCAGATATCAGTTTTCTAAGTTAGTTCTGTTTTCTGATTTTGAATGATGAAGGTACATTGTCAGCAGTAACAAACTCAAAAATGTGAAAAAAGATAATAATTTTGAATGATTTTATAAGTGCTCTCAGGATATATGGAATAAAAAAGTACACTCAACCCCTGAAAAATAAATCGGCATATGGAAAAATACATTTTTGATTTAAGCATGGCTGTTCTCCATGACTTGTCATTCCAGAATTGTCATGCAGCATGGAGCAACATAAAATATTTACTATATTTTTAGAGGAAGAAAGGGGGGTAATGTACAACTGTTTATACGGTATTGGTGTTTGTGAAAAATTTATTTCCAAACCAATGCTCAGGACCCCACAACATTGCATCTATGGGAAAACAGGTTTTATGTTGTAAAAGCAGTGATAGCTTGTGTACTGTTTAAACTAGCTAGCAACCAAAATGGTCAACATCAAGCAGCCAAACGTCTGTGTCTAATGTGTAGTTGCTTAAGTACTTAAGTACGATATCTTGTTTTGTTAAGGGGGGGTCCCTCTCTTATATGACTTCTTTGTTTTTTATATTGTGTATATACAGGACTGATTAATCGACCGCATGTCTGTTGTGGTACACTGAATGTGCTCAATGCCTGGCCACCCACAGCATTTGGATCAATGGTCAGTATGGACTATGCATGGACACTTTGGTTTGCATGCTACCTATGCCATATCTACATGGTTCAAGGGATGATGTCAGTAAGCAGTACATTCACATACACCTATAGAATATGGGCTATATTAAGCTTTAGCATAACTGCACTCCATAAATTTGCCTCCTCATACACACCTTCTGGGGATTCTGGAAATGTATTTTAATGCAGTCTCCATGAATCAAAATGGAGTCAAAAGAAAAAAATCAAAAGCATTAGTTATTCTTTTGTTAAAAAGTCATATATCTTTAACTAGCGATAATCCACCAGGGGAGGCTTTTCGCACCTGCAAGCACACACATTTCTTCATTGGGATTTTTAAAAATGGTCTATAAGCTAATAAAACAAAAGATGCAAGTCCATATATGGCTTAGTAAATGCATTTATCCTTGAGACACAGAATTTGCTGTGTTTGTTCCTTTGATAGCGAAACTCCGATGTTGCTTTATGCAACATGGAGCATCAGCTGAATATGTCATATCCACTTCAAATTTCTGTAACTACACATTGAGCTACATATGTGTAGATGTATTTAGCTCAATGCGTAGGTAGAAGCATGTGGATGGTTTTATCAGTGTAGGTTAATGACTAATTGGTAACTGCCATTGTATCAATACATAATATATAATAAACCAGCAATACATAAACTGAACATTTTTTATAAATTCTAAAATAAAGAATGAAATCGACTGCTGGTGTTCCCTAAATGTTGTCTGTTTTCATTATGCTTTAATTATCTAACCCATGGAAGCAAAGCCCATTAGAAGATTACCATTTACTTCATTGAACTTCATTGTTTACAGTCCATGTAAGCATACATCTACACTAATTTATGTTCTTCAGCAGTCATGACATCTGCATGATTATTTTTTGTAATATTTGGGATGGCAACGTATACTCTTCCTAAATGAAAAATACTCTGTCTTCTCTGTTGTTGCTGTCTGCATATTTTCATCAGTTTTTCCTTTTTTCAGGTTGTTTTTTTGATTTTTTCTTAGATTTCCACACACATGCAATGTCTGACACTTGAATGAAAATAACATAGAATTAAACTAGAAATAAAAACAGAATATGTACGACTGAATAGGTTGTATAGAGAAATGAGCAGCAAGGCTCCCAAGAATGCAATAAACACATACATGGAAAAATGACTGGTGTAATGTAACAAAAGATAAATATATCTCATTAAGTCTCTCTGCTCTGAAGGTAGGAAGTGCATCTAAGGAAATAAGCTGAACTGTAGTACACTAGAGTATTTATCCATGTACATCTCAAGACAATGTGGGAACTACAAAAGGAAGAGAGGGATTATGGAAATAACACTTCACTACATAGTGATCAATGGTGAGTTTGTCCTTTTAATAAAACATATTTTCTATTTTCTTTTTTCAAGGCATGTACATGTTTCCATTTAGATAAATGAAAAATGTTTAGGAGTCAACAATCCATTTGCAGAATTTTTGACATAAGGCTTTTGTACTCTGTAGATGTATACATTGTGACGATACGCTGTATGAAGCATGACGTGGAAATGATGTAATGCATTTCTTTTTTGTGACTAGGTAAAGAGTTAATAGTCAACTCACTTAACATACAGTATATTGTAATTGATTTTCTTTTTCTAAGTGGAAAGCTATCATGGACACGTCTATATTTTCCCAGGTTTAATGCTGAAATCTCTCCTCACCCCTTTGTGTCCAAACAATGGCAGTTAGAATTTTATGCTCTGCGGCTGGAACTGAAACTTTGAATGTGCCTCCATGATAATGGATGTGTCTGCCAATCTGAATTTGTGAAAATATTTTTATGTGTTTTTTTTTTCTTTCTTAGATTGCCCCGATGGTCTTTCAGTTAGTCCATGTGGAAGAATCCATACGCCATTGGAGTTACCATTCAATTGGTCAAAACCGTTAATAACTGTTAATAAATGGCCACAGTATGAGCAGGGTCATGAATGGAAACCTCTAGCCTAAGATGGTAGAACTTAAAATAGATCTCCTCAAGTTTGGGAGCTGTGTCTGACTCTCTGGGCTTAGCAGTCAAAGCTGAGTATTTATGGAGGGCTATAGTGATTCCGACGGTTCATATCTCGGCCAATATCTGAGACTGAGATAGCTTTACTCACGGGCAGGTGGGTAGGGCAGCAGGATGTGTAATACTTACCGAACTGGACTGTGAGGTCACGGGTTCATTTCCCTAGTGGGACTCTGTTCTTGTACCCTTGAGAAGGTTTCTTAACCGTGGCTTCTCTAATAAAAATACTGTTGTGTAAATGGGTCATGGAATGTGCGAGATGTAAAGCTATAGTGTCTTAACTTGGATTTGAATGTACAGCGCCCTAGCGGTATTGTTTACATTCACCATTACTGCTACCACAGCTCATTTAGTGCAAAAAAGTGCTGGAAGAGATGTGGAAGAATGTGTTTGTTGTATTTAAAAAAAAATCTGACCATCAATGGTGTATTAGTGAATGTCACTGAGCAAAAACAAAACTGGTCTAGTCAATCTTGTGCTTTTATTATGTGAGGAATATGAAAGGGGCATATATAATGGCATGAAGGTGTTTACCATAGTAAGAGATGCACCACAACAAAAACTATTTGCACACAATTAATTTGTGTAAATTGAACTTGCATTAAATGGATGTCATGGTCTATACTACAATGCTATGCCATTTAAAGCAGACATTGTTTTATGTTACTTTTTGTAGCCTCAGTCTTTTAGTTTGGGTTAAAGCCAAAAAAATGATGAAACAAAATGAACACGATAGGACTGTGAAACCCCACTTGATTACAAATTCAATTACTTTGGTCTTAATTCATTTGAAAGCTAAGGCAAAATCTGATAGGCTTGCACTGAGCAGTTTTTCCTTTTGTTAAAGACACTAAGTTAAAAGGCCTTACTTTGAATTGTGACAGGAAAGATGAATCACTTAAACACTTGTAAAGCAGCAATATATGAGAAGTACTTATATCTTGAAAAATATGCTTATCGTTGAAGATTTAAGTACAGTATTTAAAAGATAAATGGGGACAGCTGAGAAAATACAGTACAGTCTGTACTGCCTGGCCCACATTAAAGAAAGCTGAAAGTCAGTTAAACTCATTGTGTGAGCACATGCACAGCCAAAACCAATTCTAGTGGACACTCCTTTAATCTGGGGTATTGTTTCAGAGAGAGCACACTGCCCCACGCCAACAGCATCTATGACTTTTTTAAACGTGTACAGGCCAGGATTATGGGCTCTTTTCTTTGTTAGATTTGCATAATCTCAATTGAGGCGGTGTGAGAGAGAAATCTTATTTTCCGTGGAGTTATTGTTTTGCTTTCTTCTGCAGACATGCCAGGCTGACCTTAAGCAGGGATGGGATTGAAGAGGAAGTGGGGGAAGGGGGGGGGCACCGTCCGACAGCGCACAAAGACAACCAGGAGTGCTGCTGTTGACAGGTAAAGCGCTATTACTAATTTATTTCTCTCCTTTTAGTCTTCGCTAAGAGGGAGAGAGCAGTGTCTCTGAGACGATCGCGGATGTCAGCCCTGTCAACCTTTCATTTCACCTGTCAGCGCGGTGACTGATGTACAAGCACTTGTTTGCCCTTCCTGTGGTCTTCACCAGCGCCGTGTGACAGGCTGCTGGGAAGGGCGGCCCAACCCTCGTCTCCGGCCCACTCTAGGTCTTCATTTAATACCGGCGCATTCGGGATCCACCGCCCTCCTGAGACTTCATTTATTCTATAGTGCTTATAAAATAAATATAGCGGAAAGAGCGAACCTCGGACTGAGTGTTCTCCACCAAATAACTAGCCTTCATATATCACACCCAATGACCCCCAGAAGTAAAAACAAAGTTAGTCTGCATTTTTCAGTGCCTGCTATTTCCTACAAACAAAGAGACTTTTTTTAGTTTCTTTGAGGAAAAAAAAAAATTGTTGTGGGTGTATGTAATTTTATTACACTGTTTTCATGTTGTTGGACATTAAGGGTTTCTATTGAAACGTCAGATATTTGTGTGGTATTTAACCAATTCTCTTTAAAAGTGATGAAGAATTAAACTCTGATTTCTACAGTACTTCAGTATTAATGGGACACATAGCATTCTGCCTTCATGACTGATGAAAATCCATGATATACAGATATTTATTAGAATACATTCTGTTTGGCTAAGAACATGGCCATTTTGCTTTGATGTGTTTGAAGGTGACTTGAAGTTTGGTGTTTGAACTGGATTTTGTTTAATACTGTTAACACAGGGACCCACAGTGCATATGAAAAAGTTTCTGTTTCGCTATACATGGCTTTGCCCACAGCCCCACCCAATGGAACAAATGCTGTACATACAAATTTCCTCACATACACACACACACATGCACACACAAATACGCACACACATGCACACACACAAGTTTGAATGTTTAACTCCACATATATGTGCACACACAAACACATGTGCACATGCACACATACGTTTATGTTTGTGTCCAGAGTGTAACTAGCAGTCTTCTTACAAAGACAGCAACAATACTGGTTAAATTTAACAAAGACAGTTCCTGTACATTTGACATTTTTCCCCCAACATATATTTTCTAATATTATTTCTATATAAAATTGTACATATATAGTCAGTTATTATTATACTGCACTATTTTCTATGATCGTTTTTAAGTGGATGTCCTGTTTTCATAAATTGTAAGTGTGCCTGAGAACAGAAAATTTGTGTTGATTCTTCTTACAAATCATCATTGAAAAAATCTGTTACGGTTTCTCTTTTGACATGCTTGCTTGTACATTGTATTTCTGTTATTAAAAGGACCACTTATACCTCCTAACGCCTTGTGGCAGATGGAAACCACTCATTGTAATGACATTTCCTGAGATTTTTGATTTTGTAGTGAGTTAAAAAGCATCGGACTGGTGCTTTCTCTGATGCATGTATGTAATTCAAAGCTGTTTTGAAATGCATTAGTATTTTAACTTGAATATAAAAACAAGCTTAGCCAGCCAGAAAAGCTGCATTATATTGCACAAATCAAGAAAATAAATATATCTTTCCACAGCTACAGCTCTGAGGTTTGTGCAGTTGGACAGCACTGGCACATTGGATATGGTTGAAAAGAAATCATATATATATATATTTTTTTAATATCATTCATCAAAGCCACCAACCATTTAGTGATGATTATCAGAACATAAATTTAACACCACATATTTTCAAAATAGTTTCAAAAGACTTTCAGAAGAGTTCCTTAGAGGTTTAACCTGAACTTGCTGTTGAGTGTCTGATGTGAGGCACTGTTGAGTTACTCAAGGAGTATGTGGAAATGGCTGACAGATTACAGTAAATATATATATATGTATTGTACACAGCTTGCTTATATTCTCAGAGGCAGTCTAATAGAAAAATTCTGTTGTGAGAACTGTGGTGTCTTCATTTATCAGTTATTTCTTATGGTCAAATAGATGTCAAAAAACTTCAAATGTAACTTTCCCCAGCTTCAATCTACACAACAGAGTTTCACACTCATGGAATAAAGCCCACTCTCTTCTGTGTGCATGTCTTTCCTCCCTACAATTTCAGCAAAGTAGGCCATTCATGTGTCTCATACTGGAGTGAGCAGGGATTTCCTGACCCGACCGCAACCATTATGGAATTTAGTGATCTAACCAACAGGACTTTCTTTTCTTTCTAAGCGTGTTCGACACAAACGGTTCTTTCTCTTCAGAATACTCTGTTCCCCTTCCCACTGTGGAAAACGCAACTCTGAACCTTTTGCGGCAGGATGCATGAATAGATAAATAAAATCAGTTGCAGCGCTAATTTGCAATTTCTGATCAATGGGTTTGAGGCCTAGGAACAGGATGAGGGGCGGACCTGACGGCTCTCTCTGTCAGCCTCCATTGCCTGCACTGTACAGCGGCTCTGCAAAGGTGCTTTTCTTTGGCTTTGTTTTTTTTTCCCTCCTCTTGCTCTCCTGTCATCCTTTGATCACTGCGTGCCTCTGTGCTCTCCTTTTCATGGGGGTGGTGAAGCAGGTTCGGCGGACGGCGACGCCTCACCTACCCGCAAGGGGTATTCTGCTCGGAGTCCCAGGTGACAGCAGGTGTGAAAACTCCCTCCCTTAGACGGGCCGCTGGTGAGACCTGGTGCAAAACACCCCGATTTCCAGCCTTGTGGGTCAGCGATGCCCAGGCCAATAACCAGAACGGGGTCAGCTCCGACCATGACAAAAACATCAAAATGTGCCAATACCTTTCAGCCCTCAGACCACTGGAATTCACACTGCGTGTCTGTTGGGTGCAAGAGCGCCATGAAAGGGCTCACCTAAGGCGAAGGGGTAATTGCTGTAGTGCACTTCAGAACCTGTCACGGGCTCCTTGCTTATTATAAAGCACAACTGAATACATACTAGACTTTTATTCATAGTCCCTGAAAGCGTGGTACATATTGTTATGAAAGGAAGTGACATGCTTTTAGTCCATTGAGAGCGTTTCAGACACCTGTGATGTGTTCTCAATGGTGGTCCTGGAGAAGTGGAAGTCATTGTGTTCCTCTCCTCCCCCCTGTGCTCCACACAGCCTTCTCTGGGCAGTAATTGGATTTGGGCACCTCCATAATTATGTTTGAAAACCTGTGTTTTTCCAAGTTGTCTTGCTCCTCCTTATCAAAGCAAGCACAACGGCTTCCATTATACCTCCCCCTCTCCTTTCTTACCTTCTTTGTCCTGTTCTTCGTACCTTATATTGATTTCTGTCTTCATGGTCTGGCTTGGCCCCCACCTCACCTCATCCCCTCTCGGCCAGCAGAAGTGTCGTCCTTTTGACTGGTACCACTGCCCAACCTTAAACGCCCCCAAACTCCTTTGTCGATAATATTGATGTAATCCACAGGCATTTTTGAGCAATCCCACTGTCAGTGGGGCTAATGACAGCGAGGCCGAGGGTGATTGCATCGGCCCAACGCTGGGCGGGCGGCAACCAGCCAATGCAAGAGTCATTGATAAAGTGTCAGAGACTTCAACGCTTTGATTAGCCCTCCGACTAATGCCATGCTAAGCAGAAACATTACTCTGCCTCGGCAGGCAGGGAGGGAAAAAAATATATTCTACAGGGAAATTAACCAATGCGGATGAAATGGTGTACCAAGGAAATTCTTGGATAAATTAACAACGCAATTACATTACATGACACGCCGCAAGATGGATGAGGAAAACTTGGCCGGTATTATGTTCTGTTTTCCAAATTGCAATTTATTTGAGGGCTTTAATGGATGCCGTATTAAAACATCTCGGCCCCGGTCAGGTTTCATTGTGTGTCACCGAGCCATGATTGATGACCCCCTCTTCCTACCACCCCGTCGCCCCCCTCCCCCTTTCCCCCTCTCCTCTGCATTCTCTGCAGATTTGCAGGGAATTTTAAACATTAGCTACATTTATATGGATGCAGTGGTAAGCAATTGATTTTCTTATCGCTTAATTTCCCTGCTTAGTCCTGCAGCGTGCCGATAAATTTAGTGCCACTTGGTCCAGAGGCCTTTTTTTCCCCCTCTGTGTATTTCTGTCCATAATGGCTTTTGTCTCAAGACAGGGCCTCCCTTCTCTGGTCAGCAGGGTCTTTTTGTGTGCTTTTGTTCCAGTTTATGATGATTTAAAAAATATATATATAACAGAAAGTTTTTTTTATTGGTGCAACAAACGCATTAGTGAGCTAAGACCATCTGGAAGTCATCTCCACCCTACACAAGTTATGACAATATCATGGAATCTTTATTTTATTATTTGTAATTATTTACAGGACATTGAAAAACACTTTGAACCAGGAAAGGAAATGTGAAATACTAAGACCATGTGAAGGAAAAGAAGCAGAGTTACCGAGCATCTTTATTTCCGTTTGATACTTTTCAGGAGTACTGTTTACTGTGTCGAGCCTTTCCAAGGAAAAGGTTAATAACATTCAGAATAAATTAACTTTACACAGATCTACAGAATTACATCAGCTCTCCAAGCCATAGGCCATAAACAGCTTTGTTTTTCATGTTTGTTTCAGATGTGTGCAAATGGATAAATAATAAATGAGCCCTCTCTGACAGTACACATATTTCACAGAGCCGTAATGGCATTAATGCGGCTGTTGTAGATTACTCTGTGAATAACAGAGCCTTAAGAATGAAAGAGAAGATATTCAGACAAGATGCAAAAGGGCTCACTGAATTCAGGTGTTGTCTATGTGTATGACCTAGTTTCAATCGGGAAACCCGTTTTTATTTTCTTTGTCGTCCTTGATTTGATCCACAGCAAATTCAAAGGGGGGTAGTAAAGAAATGAAAAAAATCATCTAATTTCTCCATTGATTCTTGTCCATGCCAATGAGAGTTTTATGGATTTGCTAAACATTTTCCTTCAAGACAATTTTGTTTGCATTAATGGAGAAAAATTCAGTTGAATGCAAAATAAACAATTTTAAAAGAAATAAATGACTGTAATTATGACATTGATGGAATTCCAATGAAAATTTGCCGCCTGTTGTTTATGTAGAGGAGCATGAGTCTGTAATATTAAGGAACATCCAGAGATTCCAGACTGTAACTGTATAACATGCACAGGCCACAAATTGTTAATATTAAATTCCACTCCATTTAAATGTATTTTTTCTCTCTTTTGAAGGGAAAAAGGGAAAACCCTCTGTACATGAACACTGGAAATTCTAGGACACGGTCTTTGACTTTTAACAAACTGTAATGCACGTGCACAGTTTAATGCTAATTTTGTATCTATTTACATACTTTCCACCAAAAGTGGGGTGTTCTCATGGTTGCATTGCAAAGGTTTCGGCAAGCCTTGTTTGTTTCCCAGATCTTGACGATTATGAAAATGAAATTGTAGTTTTTTTTGGCAAGTGAACGGCTTTTTGAGAGTTTGTCTAAACAAGGCCGGGTTTGCAAATAGCAAAGGTTATCTCTACATCGAAACCTCCAGATGCTTGTTGAGGCAGACCACCTGCTATGGGCATGCCTTTGCTGTGAACAGGGTGGAGAGCCATTTGGCCTGGTGCTTTCTTGCAACATCTCCATGTTTAGCTTTAGCTCCTCTAACGTTCACACCAATGACTAGGGTGTGTTTTTTTTCTGCTCATCCTGATCTGTAATGGAAGTATGCCCATTGGAAGCAAGCAACGCATCTCGGTGCACCAGGCAGAAACCACTGGCTGCAACTAGTTTAGCTGCAGGTCCGGATTACTCCAGAAAATGACAAATCTTTTGAAGAATGAGGAGGAAAAAAAAACAAACAAAAGTATTTTAGATACTGGTCGCCAGTGGCAGACAGAACTTGGGGGTTCCAGCAAAAAGAAAGTGCTTACAATACAAACCTCCTGAAACAGCCCGCAGTGCCGAGCATGAAACGTAACCCGGCTTTTTAAAGTTTGAACTCCATGGAGCGTTTTCTACATCTCTTCAGTGAGATCAGCGAGCCAACGTACAGAATGCACAACAGTCCAGAGGTGGGGAAAAGAACTGCAAGTTTCAGGGGCTGGTTAATGTTTTATTTATCTTGCTTTGTTCTTTTAGTGGGTATAAGGTTTTTTTTAATAAATGCAAACACATGTTTAGATCTCTTTTTGAATTTTTTATCATTCACTGTTCTAAATCTGGAATGGTAGCAGGCGTGGAAATGCTTTTCACACACGAGGGGGAAATCTGTTCTGACCCCTTTGTGTCCGGAGTACTCCCCTGATTGTTTAAATGAAGACATGGTGATTCTGCATCACCCAATAGGCTGTTTTGACAGAAGCTTTGATCAATAGAGCCTCCGTTTTGTGGTTGAGCAGACACCCGTTCCCAGAACCATTAAAAAGGTCACCGGGAGACTCTAAATGTGTCCAATCGCTTAATGCTCCTCGCCACATTATCTTACATGATGCATGTGAGACAACGCTGACCACAAGAATCAGCGTGCTCCTTTGATGAGAGAGTCCCGTCGTGTTTGTTTACATCATACAGATCCTTTGCCTGCCTGTCATTTGTGGTCCGGCGTTCTCTTTGAGGTGGTGGGAAGCAGCAGTGATGTACTATCCATGGCATTTTCTGAGAACCTGCATGAGTCATAACGTAGGCCTCGAGTTTGGCCCAGAACATATTCATACACAGACTTGGAGGTCACTGCAGCAGCCTGCATTTTGTCACCTAGAGTAGAAAACGGGGCGCTACCGCTAAGCAGAGTGTTTACAGCTCGGAACTTGTGTCCTGAGGGTTTGGGCTTTCCATCCTTTGAATTTGTCACAAAGAAACAGAACCGTTACGAGTTGGATAAACAGAACCAATTCATAATGAAACTAAACGAAGCAAGAGAATAAATAAATGAAAGGGAAAAAAACAACGTCTGCTCACGTGAGCCGGCCCACTCTCATCGACAGGCTCCTCGCCGATTTCTGCACAGCCACAGAAAACAGACACCGGGCCCCTCTGCCTGCAGCGTTAATTAAATGTGAAAGGGTACAAAAGGTAAAACCAAATAACAAGGCCACATATTAAATTTAAGTTGCCTCTTCCCCTTACACCCGCTTAATAATTCATGCTATCAGAAAGTCTACAAGGAAGTGGGACTCGTTGTCGGCCACAGGCCGGATCGTCTGTCCCCCGTATTCAATTTAACTAAGGAAGTGTGTGCGGCAATACATTCCACTGGAGCCTTATAAATAAATATGATGATTGTTAATGGGGTTTAAGATTACGTTTTCTCCACTCTCCTGCCTCCTCCTTGCGCGACCATCTTGTCATGTAAGCGCATAAAGGCGCAATGTCCCTGAGCACCAAAAAAATCTGACACCGCTAGTCCTGAACAGAGACATTACTTTTTAATGTATAGTCTGTTACAAGGTGTGTACCTTATTGTCTTTTCTCTGAGTTGTCTTCTACGTTATGAAGGCTATGCTTTTTCACAGATTTGCCAGGATATGTTTGAAAATACTTCTGATTCTGTTTGCATGTAATTTGACGTGAAGCAGTGCAGGTCCTCTGTTTGGCAATGTGTATCTTGTGTTCACGGCCAGAGTGATTTTTAGTTAGATTCTGTTTCAGCGCCGGTCCCACATGTTCGTACTTCTACCCAAAAATACTATCCAGAACTCGGCACGAGAGTGATCTCATTGAGAAGCCAACAGATCTCTATCAACTCTGGCAAAGCGAATGTTTTCAATGGCTTATTTTTTATTGTTATTTCCTATTAAAATTAGTTCCTATAATAAGATTAACTGTATTATAACAAAACTACTGTGATGAACACAGAAAGGAAGCCAGACTCACCCTGTTTGGCTGCACAAATATAAACTGTTCATAGTTTTAGTCAAATGGAGTTTATTAAACAGTGTGCAGTAAATTCCATGAGCATTGATTCTGGGTATTTGTCTGTTTATATCCACAATTACCAGGAAGGTGGAATCTCACTAACAAATCTTTTCTGTCAAGTCAAAACTGCAAATTCAATTAATTATTGTAGACTGCACAATCACACATTAAGCTTCTAAATGACTTATGACTAAGCCATTTCTTGTAGAAAATATAGCTATGCATTGCAGAATGTTACCAGCAAACAACATAAATACAAGGCAGCGTACATCTTGTATGTGGGTTCCTGCAGAAGACAATATACTTCATTGTGTGTGTGTTTGTGTGTTTGTATTTCTGTGTGATGGTGTGCAGGTGCAGGTGTACGGAGGAAATTTTGTGTGTTTGTTTGTGGTGTGTTTCTCTATGCTTGGTCATATTTGTGTGTTTGTTGTGTGTATGTACAAATACGCATGTGAGCATATGTACACGTTTGCCTGTGTATGTGCATGTAAGTGTGTGTGTGTGTGTGTGTGTGTGTGTGTGTGTGTGTGTGTGTGTGTGTGTGTGTGTGTGTGTGAAAGTGTGTGTGTGTGTGCCTGTGTTTGTGTCTGTGATGTATTTTAAGCAAGCCTGTTTGATTGCATGCCTGTATCTCCCCCTCCAGGACAACTTGCATATGGTTCCTCGGCTGTGGAGGAAAGAAGTGTTTGCGTGAGCAGCCATTACGCAGTCTGGGCTGATAACAGCGGGCGGGCTCGGAGGTGATGGATGGGACTTCTCCGTTGACTTGTCAGGAGAGGGTGGTGGGCCATATGGAACTGGCATATGGACCTCGCGTATATGATTCCGTGAATGTAGGGGTGTGACAGAATATACATTAAAGACACACTCTTAAAATAGAAGGTTCATTGCTTTATTGCGGAGCATCGCTCAAAGATTAGCTTCAGTGAGGTAGCAGGCAAATAGATACGGGCAGATGCATTTTCAACCGCTGTTGTGACATTGGCAAGTTTTTTGCATTTGATGCACCGCTTTGTTTTGTTGATTTGTTCCTCTGCTGTCCTAACAGACAGGTTAAGTGCTGTAAGTTCCTATTATAAACTGATCAAATCCACAGCAAATCAGTCACTCCTATGGGACATGCTCATTTTGCCTGGTTTCCTACACAGAGCAGTGTTTTACTTGAAATCTGAAGTAGAGCTTTTACCTGCACTATCTGGTTATGAAATAGATCGTACAATAGATTCCACAATAAAATCAAGAATTCTCATCTGAAGAATATTAAAAGAAAGCAGAAAGTATTGTTTAATGAGATCATTTTAAAAACGGACTGGTTTCATATTGAGGCATGAGAGCATGCCATCATTTCCAAAACACTCTTCAAACTGACTGTGATCATTCTTTCTTCATGTTGTAAGTACCCCATAATTATTTTAACTTTATTTTGGATTAAGCACTGGCACTGTGTGGGATATATTAAAAAAAATAATAGACCATATAGGGATTATTTAATAAGAAAACAATTAATTTCATTGTGACCTATACCGTCACCTGAATTTGGATTACGTATAGAACAGTGATGACTGTAGATTAATAATTTATAGCTAATACTCAGGACAAAGACCCAATCTATCTGTTATTTCCACTTGTAATTTAGTGACAGAATATTTCCCTGTGTTCTGTTTTCCTCCCTGTATACGATCTGATGGTCCCAAGGAACTCTCTTTGATTGTTTTAAAGCCCCCTCTTAATTGGCGCTTTGTCTGTGGGTTCCTAAATGAGCCGGGACACCCACAGAGGGGTCCCGCGGAGACCGGGTACGACTGACAGGCTCCGTCGAGGGCCTGTCCCAGAAACCTCAAACTGTGTGCCGCGTGACAGCGGCCCGCTTTCCCTGCAATCTGCCCAATTAAAACCCAACTGTCAGTAAGTGAGATTAAATGCACACCGCACTGGCGTGCTTGGGCACGGTTCGTTTATGCATGCTTCCTTGTGTGCGTGTGTGGACGTGTGTGTGTGTGTGTGTGTGTGTGTGTGTGTGTGTGTGTGCATATGTGTGTGTTTGCGTGTGTGTGTGTGTGTGTGTGTGTGTGTGTGTGTGTGTGTTTGCACATTTCAAACGTTTTTCATGTAGTTTTGTATCCTCATTTGTCCGTGTCTGTGTGTGTGTGTGTGTGTGTGTGTGTGTGTGTGAGATTTTGTGTTGTATGTGTGTCTGTTTCTGTGCCTGCGTACACATGTATATGTCTTTGGTCTGTGTGTGAGTGTTTGCGTCTGTGCAGAAGGGAAGAGAAGGAGTTTGGGGTGCCAGTAAGACTGGCTGGATTGGGTTACATGCAGAATGATTTGTAATTCTGAGTAATCACTTAGGACAAGCCCTTACACCATTTTATCTGTTCATGACTGTAGGCCAAAGTCAATACTCATAGTATAATAATGAGTTGAGGCTAACTGAGCCCTTTTATTAAAGCTCTGAGGAGTGAATCCGATGCTGGGCAGCTTCCCTTTGAAAGTATCTCTTTCTCTCCCTACAAATGGACCAGCAGGCAGTTTAAAATGGCCAGCAGCACCACCACTACCTTTCCTGGGTCCTGCTGGCCTTTTGTTTCCAAACAAACAAAAAAGAGAGAAAAAATTAAAAAAATGCAGGTAGGATCATTCATAATGTTGCTGCTGCTGCTGCTGGATGCTGGAGTCTGCACCAGGAAAAATAAGCACAGTCCACCGAGTGCAAGGAAGTAGGGTGCTTTCATATGAAATCAAAAGAGGGCTCTCTGGATTGAGGGAACATATATGTTAAATCTCAGCTTTTATCAATCCTGGAAGAAAAAGAAGTGTTTGAGAAAAAAACACCCTTCCTGTTTTGAAGTGAGACATTCAAGTCAAAAAATCAAAAGATTATAAGCAGGAGAAAATAAACCACAGAGTTCACACAAGTGAATCATGGGCAAAATCAATTCATACAGTCTCTGAAGTATACAGTATGTATGTGTACTGTACTCTCTCTCTCTCTACATATATATATATATATATATATGAACTGCTTTCGGTTCTATTTAAAGTATAGCATTGCTCTTGGTTATGAATTTGGTGATTGTTCAGAGTTGACATAGCATGAAAAAAGAAAACAGAACAGTGTTAATGATGAAGTGCTTCACAGTTACACTGAATTGCTTCTCAAATATCACTAACATATAACTAATATTTTTACTGTGGAATATTTTTACAATGTTGTTTGGTTATGTTGTGTTGTATAATATGGGTCAAACGATATGCTAACCACTTTTGGATGTTATTCTATGGACTAAAGTTAATAAATCATAAACCCTTATGAATATCAATTGTTGGCCTTGGTCTAAATATGAGGCAATGTAAGGAAATGCATAATACATGAGGGGTAAAAGGCTGTAACATACACATACAACAGGAGCTGGCTTACAAATAGAAGTACATTCAAAGGCACAAAGACTAGATGTCCAAAATCCACACAGAGGGCAAAACTAGAGTGTCACTAGGGATTGTGTCATCCATGCAGTCACAGCACTGTCACAGAAAACATCTTTGTTTCATTTCACTTGAAAGCCAACAGGAAGAAGGACAGTAATGCTTCCCCTATTAGGCGGCTGAACTCTGCAAAAATGAAATGGGTTTTACAACTATAAAGAATAAAAGCCCTGTGAAAAAAGAGAGAAGTTGAAGCGAAGGGCACCAGGGGACAAACCCAATCAACAGACCCAGCCAGTTAAAAGCTCACCCCGGAGCTGCCCTCATCAGCCTCTGAGACGGAGACCCACACAGACTCAGAGAGTGTACACACATGCTCACATCCACACTGCTGTATACAATACACACACACGCACGCACACACGCACGCACACACACACACACACACACACACGTACACGCATTAAATATGCACACAGATGCTCATATCTTTCCTGCCATACACAATGCACACATGCGCACAGCCTTAATGCTTTCCACAATGCACACATGCTAACATCCTTACTGTCTCATAAAATACCCATGTACTCCTGCTCACATCCCTACACATACAGGCTCACACAGACATGTACCCCTTCTCTTTCCCACAAACACACACACACACACACACAAATGCAGACATGCTCTCATCATCTTCATGACACAATACTTTGCATCTGGAAGTGGGTCCCTGAAAAGTGGCTTCTTCCTGATAGCTGGAAACATTTTCAGTCGAGTGGAAAGCTTCTTCTGGGATTTGGCGCATCTCCAAGAACACTTGGGTTTTACAGCTGTCTTACAGCATTTAACAGCAACATATGGTACCTAAGGACCATTGTTCCTCCATGGAAGACCCTCTTTTTTCACCGGAAGAGAGCGGCCCTTTGACGTCAATTCTGCGCGAGGGGCTTCAAAATGGGAGCCTGAAAGAAATGAACAGCAATGTTTACGATTTGGATTTCACAAGCCATGGCTGATGTTGGCAGTGATGGCTTTTTGATTCTCAGCCTGTTAATTTGCGAAGCTGCGCCATCTGTGTGCTTTACCCTAATTAGTGTAATAACCACAAAATATTAACACAGCCATTTCATACAAGCTGTATAACACGTCCGTATGAAGTGAGTTCTCCACTCAGAAAAAAACGATCTAGCGGCCCAGAAATTATGTGTCAGATCGACGGCACCCTCAACAGAGAACACTAAAGCTTTGAGAAGTTAAGACATTTAGGATGTTGAGTTTAGATACATGCCTGTGGTGCAAATACAGCTTAACAATCAAAACATTCATTAGCCAAATCAGCATGACTTTTTTGTATGATGATATGGTTTGAAATAAATGACACAAAGAACACCCTGATGTGAAGCACAGATTGTCAGCTCAGTATAGAGGGATACTCATCAAAACTGTACACATAAATTTACCATCCCGTTTCTATATGAAGAACCACCATCATGATCATTATTGTAATTATTTTCACTGCATTTTTAATTTGAACCAAAAAAGATTGACATTAATAAATGAAATTTAATACAGTTCCCTGGTACACATTATAATCAGTCTAAAGGTTAATGTTTCAGCTAATGTATAAATGTTAGATTGCTGTCAGCATGAGAAAGGAATGGTTTTGAAAGCGCTGACATCATAAATTAAGCCTGTCAGATCCCCTCGCCACAAAGCGGAATCAGGAAATGCAGTCACCTATGATGTCAGACAAGCAGACATCCCCTTGGGGCGGTCTCGATTCATTTACACAAAAAAAACTTGGGCACATTGGTGGCTCAGAAGGTAATATTCTCACCTTTGGGCTGGGTGGTCAAGCGCGCCCACTATCCTTGTGGTGCCGGTCAAGACCTCGTTAATATACCAGTACCAGCAGAGAGGGCAGTGGGAGTGGAAGTGCAGTAATGTTGCAATGCATTCTGGGAGCAGCCAGACAAAGTCCCACTACCAAGCCCAGTCGAGTGTGACATGGAGTGCTCTGGTTTCCTGATCACCAGTAAGAAAACATGTTCAATAATGCTTAATCTACAGATTAACAGATAAAAGTGGATTTTGATGTACTTCCCAAAGATTCTTGATGTACACATGCTTGCTGGAGATATTTTATATGTCATTGTTTACTGAAGTTTATTAATGTGTGATGCTAATTTTGAATGCTTAAGGTGTAATTAATTACATATATAAGTGACATAAAATTACATATGTAAGTTTGGATTTTTCAAATGGTTTTTCCCATGCATAGTTTAATTAATCTGAGCTCTAAAGCAAGATCGAGTTGCAGGGAATATCTCCAGCGTTTGCCAAGTCTGCATCAACAGGTTCCCAAAAATGGCTCTATTCATAGTGAGGCTTACAAACCCCCGTGGGATGGAGGGAATTACTATGACACAGTAATGCTGGTATTCCAATCAGAGCAACAGACGAACAGTATAAACCGGATGGAAGGAGCACCGAAGTCCTGACAGCTCTCTCTTCATACTGAAGAGATGATGGAGCCATAATAGAAGATTAAGATCATTGCAATCTTTGCAATAAACTTTAAAAGTGATCCTAGCTAAATTTCTGTTCATAAAGAGAAATTGCAACAGACAGATTACAGCAGAAAAGTCTAATCTGTAAAACCTTTAAACATATGCAGGCAGGATGCCAAACATAAGGAATGGAGCAGTTTAAAGGGCATACAGGGCTGTAACCATGGGGAAAAAAAGAATCGCTTAGCTCTTACATCTAATTGGAAGCTGAGATCAGATTGATGTATTCTGGAAAGTATTTCAAAACAAATTTCAGGAAAAAAGTATAGTGGGATGTACATTTCCAAGCATATCCTTTGCAGGGCTAATTTACAAATTCTTGGTATGTTCAACCAAACATGTTTTCTTGGTTTTATATTCTCACAGAACTAACCCAGGTGCTTTCTGAAGACAGAGTACTCTGACACAGCTGCTATCTGTCAGCGGTCTCCGTGCTGTCTGAGTTTTTGCAATTTGTGAAAGTGATGCGCTCTGGACACACATCCCCTACAACACCATCATTCAGGATTATTTACCCGCTTTGTGCTCAACCACAGAGGCCCCGGCTCAATGGCAGGATTTGTCTTTCTCGCATAAAGGTCAGACGGTGCTATGAGAGCCATCTCAGGGCTTGCGTGGCCCCTGCTAAATGTTTGCGAGGGTCTCTCCATCACCAGTCATTACAGCCAGCTGTCAGAGGTCACGCTAATGGCACCTCACCTGACAGACTCTGCAACTGGAATCAAAAGGAGAGGGGGGGTGGCGAGCGAGGAAGAGAAGACGCAGTGAAAAATGCGATCGATAGCATACTCATCTTATTATTTTTCAATGGAGTGACAAAGTACCCAATTTATTGGCAAATTACTGGTTTAAGGGAGAAATATATTCAATAAATGAGTCCCCTGCTGTGCCTTCGGTGCAAATGTGGCTATTTTAGGACAGCCCGCTTTCCGTGTCTGACAACAACCGGGATTATGCAGTCAGCGCTCTCATAAAAATGGCAATTACAGTCGAGCAAGTGTACGCGTCTGACATCTGTAGGGGAGTGATTTGTTCCGTACGTCCAGGACTACTGGCAAGATCAATCTCCCCAAATCCCTCTGATAGGCGAATAATAAGCAAGGGCCCTGCCGCCTGTGGGACGCAGGCCCAATGAGATTACTCCCCGACATCATGAATAATGTCCCGGCTTCAGACCAGCACAATCCAACGAGGAATCAATCGCCATGGCCACCACTGTTTCCCGAGCCTGCCACCCCCCACCCCCACCTCCCACCCTCACATTTAAAAAAAAGAGAAGAAGCCAGCCAGGTGTGTCACCTGTCAGCCAAGCTCCGGTGTGTCATTTTTAACATGCTGCTGTTGCAAGCAGAAAATGACGTGAGCCAAGGGTTATCTCATCAATCTGGTGTTACTGTTCTGGGCATCACCTGAGCTGCAGCTCTTGTAGGGGAGATGCTTTCAAAGTGTTCGCATGTTCCAGTTTGTACCAAAGCCCGTTCCTTCCTAACAGATCTGGGTGATGGCTTCAGTAGGCAGACAGTGTGTTGTGATTAGGGCAGTAAGTCAGTGTATGGTCACATTCATCCCTGTCACTGACTGCATTGTTTCCCCTTAGTATTCTAGAATCGCTGCTGTGGACCACACACTACTTAATATCAGTAACAATGTTCCCAGTGGCAGCGGTTGTTAGATGTTGTTGTTGTTGAGCCGTGATGCAGATGAAACAACTGGACATAATTTAGAGGAGCTGTACGTCTGAGGAAGAAAGGCACAACATTTTTGAGTTTTTGATTACATTTACATGTAGTCATTTAGCATGTTCATATATGTACATTTAATGTTCATAAAAATGTTCATTTTTTATTTTTTAATGGAGTTTTAAATTATGAAAATATAAAGTAAAGGATGTCTTTGGGGTGATGATTTGTGTTGTACATGAAATGGTAAAAAAGAATGCCCCAGTTACTGAAAGCAGTGGTATCGACAGTGATTCATATTTGTTGGTTTGTAACCTATAATATGCCTCATTTTGGCCTCTGGAATGCATTTTATGTGTTGGTTGCTGTCTTGAAATTGAATAAAACATTTACTTAAAAGTTAAAAATTACAGTGCCTTAGTAGTAAAATGCATTGTAAATCAGAATGTTATACATAAATCTAAAAAGTAACATCTTTTGTGATCTTGATGACCATTTTCTTTCATCTTACAATGTGAGCATGTACCAACAATGGACAAAGCCTCCCCAGACTATAAACCCAGATTACTCTGTCACAGTGAAATTTTCCAATTGTCCAAGTGATTTTCCAAATGATAATGTGGGACGCCATTTCGGTTGTCACCCTGTATTATTCAAATCTTTGATTCTTTTCTGTAGCATAGTGCTGAAGCCCTGATCAAATGCAGCATCACTTTAAATGTGTGCAGAGTGTGTATTAGATAATAAATTATAGGCCTGTAGTTCATGTAAGTCAGTCTCTGTGGTCAGCCACTGTGATCCAGGCAGATCCCTTCTTATATTTGGCTGGAGGTGGTTAAACCTCTCCTCCGGGTTGTCCAGCTTTGTCTTTGAGCTGACATTCCTTCCCCACATCCCTGGGCCAGAGTGACCCCGTGCTGAGGATCAGCGGCCCGCTGACGGGACCTGAAGGGCTTTACGAGAGTGACTTATCGCCAGAGCGACGGGGCTCACTGAGGGGGTGGTGCGCTGTATTATACACCTTTATAGTCTCCCATAACGACCCGAGCGCACTCAGGTCCAGGGCACGTGAAGGACAAACAGCCAAGGTTCGGGTTGTGACGGTTGCCATGGCGAAACCGGCGCAGAGGCACGACGATATTCGGCAGAAGAGGGGACGGACCCTTTTTGTTCCTCCAGACATTTACGCCTACCTGAGAACACAGTGGGACCTTCAGAAGAAGGCTTCCCCTCCACGGCCTCTTTTTTGTCAACAGAGGGGTGTATAGTTTGCGCTCGCCCAGACTTAAGGATTTAATACCTGACCCTGGGCCAGTTGCTCTACCTCCTTCTGCTTCAGTTCAACCAGCTGTAAAATGAGGTGCAGGCAGAACCCGGTGGTAATGAGAAGTGGCATCTCGCTTGGGCTAACCTCGGGAAATCGCTTCTATAAATACCTTCTATAAATAAAGTAAACCTTGGCCAGGGCAGCATCAAGCTTTTTAAAAGGTCATCTCTCGCCTGACTCAGGTTCTCTCCTCTCTCTCTCTCTCTCTCTCTCTCTCTCTCTCTCTCTCTCTCTCTCTCTCTCTCTCTCTCTTTCTCTCCCTCTATTCCCCTCTATTCACTCCCTCTTTCTCTCCAATATGAAGATATTTCTGTTTATCTATTTGTCCTGTTATTTTCCCCTGCACCTGATGGTGTAACCAAGGCATGTGTATTGTCTGCCAGGTGACAGTGAGTTGATGGTTAGCCCATCCTTGATCTTGCCCATATCGTCATTCACATCATATTCATGGGAATCATGGCCAAGGGCGACCGGACCGGAGGAGGTCCAGTTTGTGTTCATTGAGTCCACTTTGCATTTACATCTGTGTGCATTTCTTTACATTTGCTTTACACACAACATACCTGTATAACACATTACACATTATTCCAAATGGAGGGCAGAATGTAATGAAAGATGTATGTTTGTATGTTTTTGCAGTCACAGGTGCCATTTTTATAATTTGAGTTAGGAATCTGAAACACATCTGTCTTAAATAATGTTATACGCTGCCATGATTCCTGTAAATACAGTACGACTGCACATATCTAGATATGTTAGTGCCGGGGAAAATGTCATGTGCTGTAAACTGAGCGATGCATATACACGGGGACCACTAAATCTCAAATTAAATTGCCGGAATCATTCAAAAGTTGACCTTTTATCACAGATTTACTTCAGCACGATTGATGACAGGTATATTCTGTTGCCACATGAAATATTCCATTGTTTACTAGCCTTGACATAGTGCTAGATTCACTGCACTCTGTACGTGAAAAGATGAGCCTGGATGGGTTGAATGGGCTGTTCGTGTCATTAAGCATTCTTATGTTTCTTTTTGTCTCAGGGTTTCTGTATATCATTATGAGCTCTGCAGGGATTAATAATAGGAGGTGCTTTTTAAAAAATCAGAATGAGATATATTATGTTACCTGACAACTTTGGGTCAAGTTAGCTATTCACTAACTAAGCTAAACAATCTCTGATTGGTTCATACATGTCAAATGAGGTTCAGGAGACGAGCGAATGAAGAGTCTCTGAATGGCTCACACAAGTCACATGAGGGTCAGGGACAGAAATGCCAGAGAGCAGGCAATGAGGAGACATGCAGAAACAGAAATGAATGAGACAGATAATTAAAACAGAGAGAGATGACATTTCTTGGGTTTGCTCTTTTACATAGTCTAACTACAAATAAATCTCTTCTAACATACACAGTACATGTACCATAAATGTATTTGTGTGTGTGTGTGTGTGTGTGTGTGTGTGTGTGTGTGTGTGTGTGTGTACCTAAGTGGCAGTGTATGTGTATCTAAAGTCAGTCCTTCACCTCTGCCAAAAAAAATCGAACAGACCACCTCTGTTCAAACGTTTTGACTTTATGTTCTATTTTGCTCAGAATAAAAGCAAGTTTTCTGCAACAAGTGGGCCCTTATTCGTTTTCTCACACTGTTCTCAAATTTAATAAAATCAGGATCATGCAATTTCAATCACTGTGAAACAAGCAATGAAAATTCGGTCTTTGGCCCCCTCCTATCCAGATGTCGGACACAGAACACCAATGGTGCAGTTTACAGCTGGGTGTCTTGGGACTTGTGCTAATACAGAGCCAATGACACCGTCCAGCCCTTGTCCCTGAGCACGAGATCTGGGCAGGGACCTCGTGCGAGCTAACCGTCCGCCCTCCTCCCTGCACTCCCTTTGGGCTGTGGGATCCAGAGCTCTCTGGGCCACTCTGTCACACAAGACCTCAGTGAACCCTCAGAAATAGGTGCTCTGTCAGTTCGGCCTGAGCACACCCTCCAAAAAAACCACCATCAACCCCTGCCCCCCCCACCCAGCTCCCGGCAAACTCAAACTGATTAGGTTCATCCTTGAAGGATCGTTTGGCTGGATCAACACATCCAAGAACACTTATCGATCATTAGCTATTTTTATTGATTAAGCACCCAGTGTCAGCCCTGGGGGGGTTGCCTTTTATTGATCAGATCAAATTAGCAAGAACAAAAGGACGGCAAAGTGGTTTAAATTCCCACCGCCGTAGAAATATGACAACATATTTCAAGTGTAATCCTTTCTTCAGGGATCAGATTTACAATGGGTTATCGAATGCATTGATTGTTATGATGATTCAGCTGTAAGTCTTTGTGATGTTTTTAGTTTGGGAACGACAGTTTTCTGGTATTCTGCATATCCACTTGCAATAACGCAATGATGTGCACATGTGTATATCTAAAGGGAAAATATTTCATCGCTTTGCCCTATGCATTTACATAAAAATGAAAAAAACAGAGGTATTATAACACAGAACGACAGCTGTTGTGTCCATCTGAGGCCCTGCATTGACAACGGGCTGCTGGACTCTGGGTTCTGTCTGGCTGCCTTGGGGCCCCTGGGGGGGATGAGCGTGCTTTCGATTCTGACCCGGTGCTGACCCGTTGACCCAGTGAGACATGGGGAGGGGCATGAGTCTCTCCATCCCGCTGCTGCAGTTTCAGGCAAATTGGGCCCAGTTCTCAGATCCCCCCCGTGAACCCCTGTTACATCATTCCCCACAGCTCAGACCCTCATTAGAGCATGGGAAAACCGAGCTTCATCGCCATCAAATATTAATGCCCGGGTGAAATAAATAAGTAAATAAGTCATGAAACTCAGAGACAACAGGCAACAGGGAGAGAGTGGAGAAGAGAGTGGACTTTTGCACTGTTGAATGTTTTACGCTAACCGCAGGCTTTGGGGGAAAGGCAAGGAAGCAAACAACAGGTAACTGTACTTCAAACGAGGGAGAAGCTAAATTCTCAACGCCTAACAGAATCATTGTGGTCATATAATTACAGGCAATTTGAGTACACACTTTTTTGTAATAAAACCTTGTTCAACTGAACTATTAAAAGATGTCAGTTTCTTTACCAAAATCATACAAAACATAGAGAAAGAGTTACCTTAAGGGTTTATGCCTCCTGGCTTTTCCTATGTATAAACTGGCATGGAATGTCAAAGTCATTATTCCTTACAACCCCACCCCCACACTCCCACCCCCACCACCCCTTAAAAATTCAAACATTAATATTATGATATGCACAGTAAAATGCAAGGAAATAGCCACTTCCCCTTGAATATCCCTGGGGGTCTCATTTTGTGGACATCATTTTTGGGTCAGCGAGTTAATGCTAAAAATATGTCTTGCCAGAACCCTCCATTTATCTAGGAGGGTATTCTGTGTCAGGCTCAGCATGGCTAACTCTCGCTGGGCCTCCCCTCTGCTGTAAAGACAAGGCTGACTGGCAAACTTAGATATTATCTCCACTGTGATGCTCAGCTCTTTCTCCGACTCAGTGAACACCGCCCGTAAAGAGGGGGTGGAGAAGGAGCTTAAACACACACAGAGTTCCTTCCAACTGTAATTAGAGGGGGGATCTGACACGCTATACACAGCAAGTATTTTGCGAGTTTACTGTGGGCTGCTGTCTGTGGGTTTATCTGTAGAATTGCTGTTAGTTCACATTGTCCAAATGATGTTTCATGTAAATGGCACAGCTGCCATGTTTTTTTTCCTTTTTCATCTGTTCTACAAATACGAAATTGGCCCTGTAGGGGAACATCCTCTATTGACCATTGACAGTATTTATACTTCCTGCATATTTCAGGAAAGAATCCATTATAGAAGAGAACCCATTATACCTTCAATGTCAGGATGAACAATCTAGCCAGACGGTCTCTGAGCTGATTAAATGAGCAACACCTTGATTGGACTTTATAGTATTTGTCAATGTGTTACACTGCAAACAAAACAACCACATAAGCAGATAAAAAACAACATTGCTGAAACCTTTTGAGAGCTGGGCTGTCTCTTGACATTATGTCAGCTGTTTTATTTAGGTGCATTGTGGTCTTCAACAAGATGGCTGAGTGTACTTCTTAAGTATCCTTTGATGGCCAAATCACTAAGTATTTGTTCCCATCCAATTCTCTTTTCAGCCTGAAGTATTCATAAGAACATTCGACGAGAAAAAAGGGTCAACTGTACACATTAACCGATAACGCTGGTATCACAAAGAGAGCATCAGAACCCATTTTCAGAGCTGTCAGAGGGTTTGTGCACTTAAAAGGGTCCTGTGATGTCTGCTGACACTGGAAAGCTCATACTCTGCTTTTAAGAGCTCAACCAACAAGCGCTCTGCAGCCGGCTGATGAGACGGACAAGAACACACCTGTCACCAACAAAGAACATTTGCGCCTAAGTGTTTCTGAAGTGTTTTTAGTTCACAAAGTATTAATGTTTGGTCTGAAAGGAGTTTAGTTGCTTTTCCAGCATGATATTGTTGTTGTGATTTCACTTTTAACTTCTTTTTTTATTGACAAAAAAAAACCTTGACTGCAAGATATAAGAAAACTTGCACATTAACCGTTCCTCAGAAATGTGTCTCTGCTAACAACATTTGCCCAGAAAGAGTTCTGTAAAACCTGGAGCCTCGGCCGGGTTGACTTGGCCTATTGTGTACCAGGTCCGCGGGTAACATTTTCATCCCCATTCCCACACTGAGCTGAGGAAGGCCAGAGGTGGACAGGAATTTTAGGTCTGACCAAGGTCTCATAATCACGAGGATAGGGACTCCTCTCCCCTCTTCGCCCACAGCACCATCTAAAATGGATCTCTAGACCCCCTTTCCCTGGCCACTCAAGCAGACAATCTCTCCAACCACGCCAACCATTAAAAACCTTCCTCAAGTGTTCCTGGTGTTGTTCAGGAAGGGCCAGGCGCAGAGCAAGAGGATGTGGAAGGAGAACCCCCTCCTGTTAAAATGCGTGCCCCCAGAACCCCCACCCTCCCCCCCGCTCCGCCCAACCTCCAGTTTTATTTGCAGCCCTATTAACAACTGTTACGGAAGCTTTAATTATGCCCCTGTGATCTGGGAGAGTGGCGGCCGCATGTCATTCCTCTCCTAGGGGACACTGTGTAATTACCAGCATCCATCCTGGCTGCCCGCACCGCGGCTGCTCCGTTTCTTTATCACCGCGGCGATAATCACGCCGTCTCCACCAACATCTGTTCTCTGAGCGATGAGTCCAAGGGGCCATCGCCTGTCAGGCAAGGCCGTCCTACATGTATCTTCCCCTTTGACCTTTTCAAACACTTTTACAGCTAATTTGTTTACTCGAGAGGTGGGGGGTGGGGGGGGGGGTAAAGATGCATTTCACCAGAATGCAATTAAGTGTCTGGGGTTACAAATAAGACTCCTCTCTCTCTTCCTCTGTCTCCCTCTTTCTCTCGCTATGTATAAGTTTGTATGATGTAGATTCTGACATGTGATATTTCACTGACTCACGGTGTAACTAATATTCATCACAAATGCATTTATAACTTATTAAATGCATATTTAAAGCATTTTAAAATGCATTATCATTGTAGACATGTGATCTGGGGTGATTTGGGATGACCACAATGGAACATCATAAAGTAAGTGACTTTGAGACAACAGCAGATATCGGTTATGAGGAACTGAGGAAAATATGGCATATTGAAGGAAATCAAAGTGATTCAGATACACCCTAGAAATTTTATTGCTGTGTATCTGTGTTCAGATTACATTATTGTTCATTATCTTAAAATTTTTTTTTTTTTTTTTGAATTTTGTCCACATTTTTTTGTTTTTGATTTTTTCAAATAAATACATTTCAGAATACAGTAGTGTACTAATATTTCAAATAAAGATATTAAAATATGTTATCAAGCAACAGTACTTCTTATAAGAAAAGCCCTTCTACTTATAATAAGGGCCTTCTGCCCTTATTCAGAACTTATGTTGCTTAGTCTTGAAAGATATATCCAGTTTAAACAACCTGATTCAGATACAGCAGCATATAACAGCAGTGCCCCACTGTCAACTGGAACTAGTAACTTTGTAGTTAGAAGTCCAGCTCCCCAATCACTAGTCACCACTGATCTGAAAACATTGGCAGCAATTTAGAATGACAGACATATTGTATGTGACACATGGCTGTTGGCATTATTTGACATTTGACATGTTTTTTACAAGAATATTTCATTATTGAAAGTGGCAGTCTAAATCTTAGCATGCCAATTGTTAAAATGCCAAAGGTGTCAGTGAATACTTCTGAATTCCAATTAAAGTACTATTCAAATTATCACCTCCTTTGCTAACATACAAGTCTGTATTATATGCAAACATTTATGTTCACCTGTTTTACAGACCAGGTTGAAGAAGGAAATGGTATGAATGATATATACTTCTTCTGGGGGTTCTGATTTATTCATTTTAAATCAGCTTCATAAACCTCTGCACAGCTGATGCAAACGTGATTGACAGGTTACTCTTCACATTGTCATTGATTTCTATAAAAAGGTGCAGCCAAAACATTCCAAAGTTTTTTTCCACAAAAATGAGACAATACGGGGGGAAACACTGATAAAGAATGCATGAGATCTCGGGAACAGTTTTTTTCTCATTCCTGCACCTCAGAATAAAAGAAAGATGGAGAACTGGCACAGAGAATCGTCATTTCAGATGAAAAGAAATTTGCCGCTTTACATAGAAAGGAGACAGGAGACATCCAGGTCTGATTTAGGCTTGGCAGCTTTCAGACACTATGACACAGTACAGTAGTTTCCCCTATAAGTATCCAAAACGTGAAATGCATTTTTTCTTTTTTTTTTGTCAACCGGTTTATTTCAGTCTCGTCCTCTTTTGATCAGATCACCTGAAGGGCACTCCACCACTCCATCCCAGCACCCTCTCATGTATAAATGCTTTTCACAAGGTTGACCTGACACAGGCCTCACCTCTCTTTCTTCTTCACTGTGGGCTGTGCAGCCAGAGAAAAGGAGCAATCAGGCCCTTAACACATCCTATTCTTCACAAAGCATGGAGTACTGCCCTGTGCAAGATCTTTAGTTTTTTAAAGTGGGGTGGCACTAATAGTACCAAGGCAGTATTATTTTCTTTGTGCTCATTAAAAAATGATACACATTTTGAAATGGCTTTCAGTCTCAGTGTGTTTGCTTAGATCGACAAAGCTTTGAATGATCTTACAGGTTACAACAACTCCCAAGGAACAGTAAAAAGCATCACTGAGTTTGGCCTTGCGAGCTGGCAGCTGTGTGGGTTAATGTGTTTCTATCTGTGCTTGAGCCTTTGACTTGGTGTCGCTGCTTAAAAATCTCATTAAATCTTATCTTTTATGATAAATTACATATACACGTGTTGCTATTTCAGATAAAACCTGGTAAAGGCTTCAACATCAAAAATACATCTTATTTTCTTTGTAATGCAATCATGGGACTGCCTTTTTTCCTGTTTTCCATTAGTTTAATTTCCATCACAACCACTTTGTTAGACACAGTTCATTCACACAAACATACCTCTTTTTGCTTGGTTATTTTGCAGCAAATATAATTTGGTATATTTGTGTGCTTATTCACACCTGAACAGTATAATCCACATGTATTACAGGACAAGTATGTGTATCCAAAGAAAGAAACTCACTTGCACTTAAGACAACCATCACAGTTATACTGATGTAAATGACAGTTGCTTTAATGTGATAGTTGAATGTGAAGAACACAGGCAATGAACTTATGTTACAGACAATCCTCAGAGTCTGACAGACCAAATATTTCGCGTACACTTACTTTAAAATGCAAGCCAGAGTAAAAACTATGTGCATTTTAAAATTCTCTTTGCAGAAATGTGGTGTGAGTTCAGGAATACATCTCTGGTTTAAGTGGAAAGGGAAACTTTCATTCCACAGTCTAGCTGCATTTAGAGTTTGATTTAGTGTTAATCACAGAATGACTTCATACCAGCCCAACCTCAGACGTGATCCCAGATCCGAGCTTGGCCTTTTTCCTTTTGAAATATAGAGATGAAAAATTAACCTGTCTCATTTCATTCACGTGTCATCTAAAACCCCCTTTACAGTGAGTCACAACGCGGGAGCAACACGGGCTAGGAAACCAAAGCCTCATGGGAAAAAAGGAGCGACTGAATGCAAAGTGGAATTAGGAGCAATCAGTGAAGAAATCCGGCGAGAATATAAAGTCATTTCCCGTTCGCTGGCCAGATGCAGGAGTGCTGCTCACTCCAAAAGTTTTCCCATAATGAGAGCTCTGGATGTTTTTGGACTCTGGTGCTCTGCATATCTGGATGCTCGTAAAATATGAGAGAGATAAACGGATAGGTAAACAGAGATATACTCTGCATTTAATCTCCAGCCAGAAAAAAGGAAAACGGAAATCAGCTTAAATAATAAAATGCTTTTGATCAAAGGGATGAAAAAAAAGCTATGTGTTTAAGCCGGTCAGAATTTTTAAAAGCTGTTTTATTTATTCGCTTTTAAAGAGAGAAATAGGCGCCCAATATTTGGCAGCTGTGACATTAACGAGCAACACATTTGAAGGAAAAAGTCATAAATATGCATAAAGATATTAGGGTGGTGTTAACTGTAAGCACCTGTCTACTTAACAGTGACAGAAAATCATTGAGTGACTTTATGAATGTCCCCCCCTAAGCCACATGTGTCCTTTTTTATTTAAAGTCACCATTCCTCACTGGTGACAGCAGTGCTGACAATCTGCACTTGAAAAAAAAATGTTTTTTGAGATGTCAAGTTATGTGGTGATGGCTCAAGGTTAAGGTAGCTCACTTGCACCCGTTTCATACAGGGCAAAGATGCAGCCGTTATGTGAATTAGTAATGCATTTTTTCCAAGAAGATATGGAATACAAGAATATATCTGTCATGTCAACTTCTAAATCCAAAACACTCAAGTCAAAGGGTTGTGCATTTATTTTAGTTTTTTTGTCAGCTTGCGTTCAATCGCCCAGTCTCGGGTATTAAAATGAAATGAAAGCACTTTATGTGGTGTGCAGATAATTTTCTAAAAAGGGGGGTGGGGGCGGGGGAACGGAGTGTTATGGTAGTTTAGAGTTTGCCTTGGTGTAGTGTCATCTTCATACTTTTTTGTTGTCATTTGAGGGTAATGTCATGTTTCTGGCCCAGGACATTGGGTACAAGGTTATATCACATAATCAAAGTAAATTACTAAAAATCTCACCAAGATATCTGGCTTTATTGAGTAAATATTTGGTATTTGAAATTATTATTGATAACAGAAAGGCATGCATACACTACATTGTATGTGTTTATAATACATTAATAATGCATTACGATAATGTGTTATAATCAATAATGACCTGTGATTGAAGCACTCTCAATTACTTGTCCATTATATCAATCAGTCATTAAAAAAGAATATGCACAACATTACCTTGACTTCATCTTTTTATTCAGTAGTAGCTTCTTGGACACAGAAAGGGGATTTTGACAGTTTTAGCTAGTAAGATAGCTATTCAGCGTCCACCCTGCCAGCCTGGGACGTAGTCTTTTTTACAAGTGGAGTTTATATTGTCTTCAAGCATTGTGATACATAATACATGTCTACATCTTTTAATATATGGATAGTGAAAGCAGGTCTCAGCAGATGCAATTGTTTGTAAGACATTCACAATATATATTTAATGTGTTATGGATAAATTCAAAATGTGTTATATGAAAGGTTATGTATAGAAAAGGATACCATGTCTTCTCTACAATATTACCCCACAACAGTGGCAACAGGATTAAACAGTGCAGTGTAGTATGGGCTATGATGGTAACATTGAGAGCAAGTGTTACCTTGAGATGCTTACAGACAATACTAAGAGGTCAACAAAAACATAACAAGATTTTTTTTTGGGCAGTTACATTATTATATCTCTGTAAATCTATTCATATCATTATATCTCTGTAATTGTACTTGAGTGTTCCTGTGATTACAAATGTAACACCGACAGTTATTGAAATGTAATAAATATTTGTTTGTTTTTTTTTTTTCCTGCCCGATGGACAGAATATGAATTTGTCCTTCTGCTGGAGGAATGACCAGGACTCATCAACCTCCTTGTCTGGAAACACCGTGACTTTACAAGGTGAGACAAGAACAAGCGTCTGCCTGTCACACTGCAGGACACCGGGCAGAGACAGCCGAGAGACCAAAGGTGCCGTTGTTTGCTGTTGTGTCCCCCCCTCTCCCTCCTCTCCTCTGTTTTCCCGGGCTGAGCCAGGGCCCCCTCCTGTTCTCAGTGGAAGCTGGTAGTGATCAGGACTGGGGGGCGGGGGTCAGAACCCCAACAAGCTGTGCAGGGAGGCAGGCCCGCGGTCTCCAGGCGCGAGGCCCTTTCGGCACCAGGTGGTGCGCCTGCCGCCCCGTTCTGTCTCTCATGCAGATTAGTTACAGAGAAAAAGGGGGGAAAAAACTGCCAAATAAACATTCTGTTAATGATGCTCTTTCCGTGTCTTTAAAACGTCTTTGAAGAGTTCCGCTGAAGTCTTGCGACATGCATGGGCTCACTAATGAACAGTACGCTGCATTCGTCTGCTTGCTGGGGCCAGGGAGCTGTGATGTCAGTATTTCATTACTTAAACATACCTATATATCAAGTTAATGCCGCTGGCCAGGGCAGTCATTTACTGTGGACAAAGACACTGATGGTGTCCTGCTGTTTTCTTTTTTAAAAAAAACATCTGCACTTGACCTTTGGCATCTTAGACCCCTACTTGTGCGAGACCCCTAGTCTGTACAAAGCTCCCCTGAGCTGGGACACTAATCCGCACCCCTGCACTCCTCCTGATTGGGCCTGTGTTGTTTTCTCCCGCTCCCTCGTTTCTGTTTGTTCTTTTCTGTGTTTACTGGATTTGAAGAAAAGCTCATTGGCCACGTGGGATGCCACGATTCAGACCCCTAGGAGCCAGTCTTTCTGATATGTGGGTAACCTTCATGTTGGATCGATACTCCTCTTTAGAGGCACAGTCTTTTAGTTTTGTTTGTTTTTCCTTCTGCTTCTTGCTGAACTACTTACAGCCCAAATGTTGAAATTGATCAGACCTGATGCTGTTAACCCTAAACATACAATCACGATTTTGAAAGGATTAAAGAAGGGATATGGGTTCATGTTACCTGTGTAACCTGCTGAAGCAACCTGATCTGCTGATAATTATGGCATGTGGCTTTTTCTAGTCTTCAGCCTGAGGTGTACGGGAGGTTACTGTATGCATATGAACGTAGCTATTTAGGTCCTTATTTAGAAAAGTATCAGAACAGAATGATCCCATTTGTGGTAGGCTTTGCTTACTGTACCTGCTGGATCACAAACTCAGTGTATAATCTCCTTCTTTCTCACTGAGATTCTCTCTATGATCTAATGACTGCAGAGGGTTATGAGCAGCACAGACTGCCTCAAACCTCCGGCTCATCCCGTAATCACAGACCGACAACACATAGGCACAACGGTGCACTAAACCACTACCCGGATAAGACAACTGTGAAGATTCTCAAAAATACCTCTGAAAAAATGAACCTTGGGAGGGATGTTTATTTCAATGCTGACCTGTTACTTTGATTGTCTTTCCTTCGGCTCCTATACTAAACTTTGCCTCCGTTGGGTGGGAAGAACAGCATACTTAAACTGTGAAATTCAGGCCCTTTTGTATTTCTGTGTGCAGGTCTTGCCTGCCGCCAGTTTCTACCTGCTTATTTCACATCTTTAGCAAAACGTTCTTCCTGGACTGATATATGTAATGTAATTGACACTTCAATGTGGATATTAGCACTCCATTCACATTGGCAGACAACTGAGGAAGTAATTGTGTTTGAGTGCACAATGCGTGTGTGTGTGTGTGTGTGTGTGTGTGTGTTTAAAAAACGTACTCTTATCTTACAAGCATGCCCATTTTACCTGAAAAGAGCAACTATTCTCAGCCCAGGCAAACGTCATTTATTCCTCTATTAACAAGAAGCTGGCTATGTTGTAATTTTGATGCCACAATTTGTAATGAGTGAGTATGATCTCGAATATTATGCTGTATGAGCTGCCCTTGTTGCTTTGCTGGGACCTGGCCAACATGTGGTAAGCTGTAGTTTGGTCTGGAGCCATTGGGAATGGAAGATATGGCACAACTTAGAATTGTTTATCTGGCTCTATAATCAGGCTCTTATATTTATATGGGAAACGGACACACAGTTTGTAGTAAATTGGACCTCTTTTCAAATTTTATCCTCTCCTTCCATTCTCCATGTGCTGCTGAATCATATAATGTCATTCTCGAGTGATGCCTTACATCCAGTGTAGCATCTGATGTCTGCTTGTCCCTGAACATCTAATGACAAACTGGCATTCAGTGTTTGGGATTCCATGGGGATGGTCCACATCTCACGCTCATAAGGTGAGACAAGAAAGTGACATAGAATTTTTTTTTTTTTTTTTTTTGGGGGGTGAGGAGGTGTATGATGGCGCAGTGGACAGTACTGATGCCTCACATCTCTGGGTCCAGGAGCTAAAACCCGGCTCTGTCTGTGCGGAGTTAGCATGTTCTCCTTGTGCTAGCGTTGTGCCAGCATGCTTTCTGGAAATTGGTGGACCTTAAAAATTGTATCACGGTTGTTCTGTTGTTTATTTTATTTGACTTTCATTGTTTTATTTACAGTACCATACAGAAGTACAGGACTGAGCACACAGGAGTTACATAAAGTACATGGTCAGACATTACTCAGGCAGGAGAGGTACTTCTCATTGCAATCAACGTCCCTCAGAGCATCTAGGCTGAGACCATTGAAAGGTAGTCAGCTGAAATGTATGATTGTGAGGAAAAGGAAGAAGCAGTGTGTCAAATGTCAAACTCCCCTCGTGACTTTTTGTCAGCGGGATGAATTCTGCATGTGGTACTGGTTTGTATGGTCTGTCTATCCAAAAGGTGAAGCTTGTCAAAGTGACGATGCAGCAAAGAGAAACAAAGTGAGACAGTCCAGGAAGTGCAACTCTGATGATTCCGGACTCAGCGGTACTGAACGAGTCAAATTAAATGCATTATGTCTTTTGAGTGGTGATGACATGGAGAGAGTGATTAGTGTCAGGTTTTGGAATGCTGAGTCGGAGGGGCCTGTCATATCATCTTAACCTGGACCTCCTCCCAAAGATGATGACAGGGCAGACGATGCCGCACATCATTGGATTTTTTTTTCCCTGCAGAAGGAGTCAAGTGTGATCCAAGTAAGCCTCTTTATAAGATGAATATTGTAATGAAAGCATCTCTCACAGCAACCCTGTTTACTGCCCACTGTAACATTACAACTTCTCTTTGTCCAAACATGTCTTATTGTAAGGAAAATTATAATTACCATTTCATTGAAACATATGACTTGATTTGGGGAGATGTAGTGGTGGTAATGTTTACTTCAAAGGGAAACTAATGACCATAACTGCCTTTGGCGACTTTTGGGGAGGGGAGCCATTTTAGGAAAACCACAGTACATTTTCTCTCGCACACATTAAATATTTCACATTTTCACGATTAATGAAAGATAAAGTGGGTCAGATATTGATTGGAATTTATGAGCGCATATTATAGCATGCTCTCATTAGCCGAATGTCCAAAAGAAATTTAATTTTCTACTTTTCTGCAAATGATAAATAATGAGCCGGTATTCATTATACAGTTCTATAAATACACCACAATGTTTTAATTAACTCTATGCATATATTCTGAGAGGCTTTCTGACAAATTGATATTTGATACCCCATCAAAATAACTGCAGCTATGAAGAGGAAAGAACCCCCCAACTCAACCCCCCCACCCAATCTTGTGGTGGTCTATTATTTCCCTTCCCATGTCCAAAGCTAAAAAAAAAAGACAGGGGGGCTATTTCTGTTCTGCGTCTGGACTCATGAACTCTCTCAGAGCACGAGATCCCTATCTCTGCCAAGGCAGTCCCCTCTCTTACCTTCATTACACATTCTTTGTTTATGCTTGGGCGCAACTATAGCTGCTCCTGATAGTTTTAGGTCAGGCGTGACTGGCTACGGGTTACTCTAAATAAATACACAGGGACTAGCCAGGAAGGAGCGGGTTGGCCGCGCTCGCCGCCGAATCGACCTTGATTAATCAGCCGGCGTATTCAGGGTGACTTTTTGTGTACACTCCCAAGTCTCTTTGCAAGGAGATGGAATCGTGCCGGTTCGAGCAGACGGGAGGCCTGGCCCCCCGACTCCCCCGACCGCCCCCAACCCCCCACCCCCAAAGTGTTGATGCTGCTGCCATTTGACTGGCTGTTAGGATTGGGTTCCCTCGGAGACTTGATGTGCTGCCACAGGAGATGTCTCACAGGCGCAGGCCAGGCTGCAATACATGGCCTGCGGTCAGGCGGGAGCAACCAAGTATGTAATCCACAGATGCACAACATGCAGCTGGGAGTGTGTGCCAGGGCTCCGTCTCTGCATTTTGGTGCTCTGTTTCTGCATGCTTACAATGCCCACAACATTGTACAAAATGCATTCCCCTTCACTCCAAATGAAGTGACCAGGGGGCAACTAACTGGCTAAGAGTGCTGCGCAGGAGTCAATAGAGATAATATTCATGAATCTGAGTCTATCACCAATGGAGGTGCTATTTATGATGGATAGTGTGTATTGTTCCACCTGCTATAAATTCTAAATGAAGAACTGTATTGAAACTACAGGAGTACCTGCATATCCTATACTTCTGATGTTGGCCCTGACAGTAGTCAGTTGGGTAACCTAAACCTAACCCTCACATATTGATATAATCAAAATCAGTCCAAGCATGATGAGGTATATCATGGTCAAGTAGCTTAAATAAATTTGCTCTTTAGGACCAAGCATCCAATGCTAAAATGATAGCAACAATACTGAGATCATAAAAAAACCCCTGCACCTTATGCTCAGACAGCCTCTCAGCATGTCGCTGCCATTTATAAATTCCATCGTCCTCATTTTTTTTTCTCCATCCGTTCTTCCTGTTGACTCCCGCCTCTCCTCCCAGCTTCCATCATTAGATGCTGCAGTGGCCTCTCACCTGTCAGCTCCACTCTGGCCCGGGTCACTAAAGACTCATCTGTAACATGCGGGCCCTGGCCTCTGTCTCCATGGCCCAGAGCATGGCTGGACCTATCCTCAGGCTAGGTGTGGCCCCATGTGGCGCTCCTGTCCAGAAAGGTTATCAGCTGTGATTACCGCAATAGACTTCAACCCCAACCTGCTGCCCTGAGGCACTGGAGAGGGAGAGTAAGAAGGAGGAGGGGATGGGGTGGGGGGTGGGGGTGGCAGAGAGAGAAGGAGATGGGGGGGGAGAGGTGGGGGCGCCTAGAGCGATGGATGAGGCAAAGAGTATCCCTCAAAACATCCAGACAGTCGGAGACCACCACAGGCTCTTTCTCTGAGAACACAAGCTGCTTTCATACATGCTTTCAGACACTTCAACCACAATACTTCCTGCTTTCTTCTCTCACCTTCCCTCCTGAAATGACATCCCTTCGCTCTTACATGGTGATTTCCTAGAAAGCTCAAGACTGAGGTTTGGATCTTTGGCATTGGTTTGATCCACGCTGCATATTTATTTATCTATTTATGAGGGATTTCATTTCTGACATTGAGCGTGGTATTGAGCAGGGCCATGTGCCCTCAATTGCATTAAATGACTTTGGAAGGAGATTATCTAAATTAAAAACCATGCAGAATTTGAAGCACCATTAATATTCCTGCCATTTTGATTTGAGGCAAATTGCTGCCGGACTGAGCTGGTCACTTATCGTCGTTTTTTTTTAGATTGCAATCGGGCTGTATAATCATAATTCCAGAACGCACTTTGAGAAGCGGAATGCGCCTGGGTTCTGTCCAACAGTCACTAATGTGGGTCGCCATGGGACGTTGGACTCCGCAGAAACCCGGAACTGAACAGATGGGGGCCTACAATTAAACACTGAAAATCAACACACTGCACGGCAATGGGAACTTCTGCCATGCACAGTTTCTTTTTGTGAGCTTGTACACAAAAAGAGTCATACCATAACATTGCCATTTGTGGAAGGGACATTGACAATGGCATTTTTCAAGATGAGCCTTAATGTATTACAAGAGTCAACCACAAACTGAGAATGCTGAAGCCAGCCTGTGTCACTGGAGTCATGAGTAGGCCTGGGTCCAGTTCAGCCACCCTCAGCCTGTAATAGTAGGCTGGTAGGTTTTACTTCTTGCTCTGCATATCATTAAAGGAAGAGATACCACAGTTGGTCATTGCACTCTCCACCTTGGGAGTCTTATGTTTGTTAGAAGTTAGAATTTAATGTTAGTTACAAGTGCTCCCAGTTCTTTCCCATATTTGTCCTTTTGTGGACAGAATTTCAGATACCCAAGAAAAAGCTGCTAGTGTTGCCCACCCCTTTGTTCCTCTTAATCTCTCTCTCTCTCTCTCTCTCTCTCTCTCTTTCTCTCTCTCTCTCTCTCTCTCTCTCTCTCTCTCTCTCTCTCTCGCTTTCTCCCTCTGTCTCTCATGCAAACAGTCCCATTTCCTTTTTCCGCATGGCCGGTTCCTTCCTGCGTTCTGGGAACAAGTGTGTCCTCACTGCTTTCCTGACCGGAGACACCGGAAGTGCTCTGGAGAAAGAGCCCCTTTTTGTCAACACAGCCTGCGCTCTGCCAGCTGTGCGGCCGAACGCCAACTTTCTACGTGATTCATTTTTACATTTCCCCGTGTTTACACAGGAAAGGAGAGGTCACACGCCAGTAAGCAAATGAGGAGCCCGTTGCCTTACCTTCGGGGTCGCACGGTGCGATCAGGACAAAACAGGCGAATGCCAAACTAGACCGTGATTGCTAGGTGGAACATAGCAAGCACCATTAAACACTCTAAACCATCAGCAGTTTTTAATCAGACTTCCAATTTAAAAATAGCATCTTGAATGTGACAGTAAATCTGTCCCTGACCGCTCCAGGTTTTGTATTTTCCCCTGCCTAATTGTCTTGTGTCTCCACCTCGTAAATCTCAGGGAAGACTCATTAGCTAAAACGTCTGGCTTTGAGTGTGCGAAGCCGCGTCTGTGCGGAAGGCACGGGGATGTCCGCAGTCGCCGCTGAGAGTTCAGCGTGAGTCAGAGGGGCCAGGTTTCACCCCGTCTGCGTGGCCACGCAGATGCTGGACACCTCTGCAGCCAAAAAATTCAACTGCAGATGATTCTGGAACCATGTGGCCAAGGTATATCAAATTCCCTTTTGGATGTATTAAAGTGGAATATGATGGAAGGGTTTATTATGCGTTGTGAGTGCCATCAAGGTGGTCAGTTTTGGTTTAATTCTCTTCTTACTTCTCACAGTGTCCTAAGGCCGAATACCCAAAACCAAAGAGAGTTGTCTGTGAGTTTCTCAGGAAAGACACGGGGAGGGGGAGGGATTATGAAATGTTCGAGAGGCACAATGTCTGTAAAGATGGATTACCCAAGTGGCCTCTTGAGCCAAGCTGCAAATGTGTGGTAATACAACTCCCTAATGACGACAAGGTCTTGATTTCCTTACTGTGTGATCAGGGCTCTGAATTGTGTGTCAGCTGTTAAATCTCTAACTGACTCTGACGTGCAGATCCAGGAAGCCTGTGTGGAAAATATCTTTGACAATTGAATATCCCATCTGAGTATTTTCTTTGTGTGTATGTATGTGTGTAAATACGAATTAGTCACTGCAGTGGTAAACCACTGCTCAATTACAAACACAGCATTTGACTGGTGTTAGTCCATAAAAAACACAAGGAATATTTCTATGTATTTAAATATTAGAGAACATTAACGTTGCAAAACAGGACTGACTTTCTTCACCCCAAGAGTTTATGGTTCAGACTCAGCTCCTGAAACTGCATTGCGGACTTTGGGGAGACATTTTCCCATGCATTTTCTTGCATTGCAGGAATTTGAGCTTTATTTTGATTGGAATATGAATTTTCCTTGTCTAATGAGGGAATACTTATTCTCAGGAAGGAAAATTCTCTGTGTCTGTCTTAGAATATTGAATTAAATTACCCACATGGTCCTTCCCTCCCTCTTCTGTAAAATGCTAAGACTAAAGGCAGTCTTTGGATACAGTACTTTCCCAGTACTTTATGTCTGCATTGTTTTGAAGGTCAGCATGCTATTTATAGTCACGGTTAAGACTTATTTGAATTTAAACAATTTAAGGTAATCAATGAATTGCATGGCATGTTTCCTTTTCCCATACAGACCTGTGTGAAATCCTAAAACATTTTTAAATAAAAGTCATTAAGCCATGAAAACCTTTGAACAAGACCTTATGTGATAATAACGTTTAGGAGAAACGAATGGTTCTCGGATACATGTCACATGTTTGCAGGCAATCTAATGTGTTTGTACAGTGTTGCTGTGTGACTTCAGAGTGAATTATGGCCTGATGGTGCCATTAATGGTTCACCTGAACTAATGAGAGAGGGCCATTTCTCCTGATAATAATTAGTCATTGAAGGCTAGTTTGAATGAAGTGCATTTTGTAGCAGCAGAAAAACGCAACAACCCATATAATGGCAAATAAATGTGACAGTTTGGTCACTGTCTTTGATGTATTGTTTTATTTTTAGTGTCCAGCAGCCAAATACCTGAGTGTGAAATTGGAGAGCCGAAGGAACATTATGTTTCAGGAATCAAGGTGTGAGAAACTTTTATTATGATGACTTTACGCATAACGCCTGATATACACATGGAACTATGGACTCAACAGGTGAGCAAATGCTTGCAGGCACCCCATTGCACAGGCAGGCGTAAGAAAAGTCTGGGAAGTTTGCAGGTTGTAAATCAAGAAGTGGACATGACGCAGCAGACATTTGTTGACAGTAAGGAGATTGTTCTCACTGTCATGTGCGTGACTGATTACCATCGCCAATTTGGACCGGCCCGTGGAAAGATGATTTGTGGGGCAATGTTTATTTTGAGTCTCAGGAGTGGAAATTCTTAGTGTTATCATCCTTCAAGTAAAAAAATAGGTATTCCTCTATATTTATTCAGAGCTCATCTGATCTTACTCTTGTGTGCCTCATTCGTAATGTAGCACTCATTCTTTCTCAAAAATCAATGCAGTACAACAGCAGAGGATAATAACATCTTTAACGCAATAGTTATTGTTGCGACATCTTCTTTATGGAATGAACTCCTCCCGAGTTTTAGATTGTAGTATATGTGTGGTAAATTTATGACTAAGCTGTGTAAGAGCAGCAGTAATGTACCTTATTATAACAATGAATCATCTCAAAGCAGCAACTGAAGGTGTAAATGACTTTAACCATTTAATTAAATTTAATAAAATCGAATTTATTCAAAATGTATAATTTCTGTTCCTTTTTTATGACTCCAGAGGACCATAATTGTGCTGCCTCCTCTTGTGTTAAACACATACAATATACAATATTACTGAGTTAATGGGACAGATAATTGACAGTGAGCCATAGGAGGTTAATAATAGATATTTAATTGACCTCTACCAATTTGTTACACTCAAAGTATCTCTGCCTCTCTTAATTCAAAAGAATAATAAGCTTATTCCTTTGAAATACAGGGCCTAGACAATCCTGCCTAAATCATTGTCAAATTAAGTGAACAGTATCTAAAGTGGCTAAAAGCTGTCTCTGGAAAAGCAATGAAAAGAAAAAGAACAGAAAAAAAGTTTTGATGGCTTCCACAGAGCCTGGAAGTGCGATATTGCATGTTATAGTATCTTGGCTGTGTGACCAAATCAGAATTATACAGTATGAACACACCATTTCACAACAGTGAAAACAGCATAGCAAATAATTAGTTGAGCAATTGGGGATACTCGGCTAAATGCTTCATTTTTCGTTTGAGGCCAGGAAATGACATGAAGAAAAAAACCTGCAGAAAAAGTTTCTGAGAATGGAGGCACGTCCTTGGCAAACTCGCATTCTGTCTGTGTCCCAGACTTTTACGGCTGCGCTTTGGGAGGATGGTGACTTGGCTGCCACCAATGTGCGTGACACGAGCTTCCTCTTGTCACAGACCAATCCATTTGTCTATCAGCGCCCTGGAAGTGAAAGTTTATTTTTGCTAACAACGCTAAATGGCCCCATTTCATACGGAATATGACAAGTCAGCTACTGTCCCAGGCCCTCCAGGAGAACTACAAAAGCTCTGGCAGCGAGTGGGAATGCTCCTTATTTATATATCCGTTCCACCTGATCCTAAACAATTGCAGAACAGGAAAGCTCACATCCCCCTGAGTTACCGGTTTGAGGATCCTATATAAAACTGAGTGTGGGATCTTTAACGAAAGGGCATCCCGCAAACTCACGGACACACACGCACACGACCGCACACACACACATACACACACTCACATGTACAGGCGCACACATGCATGCGCACAGACACACTATAATAAACACACACACTGCCAGTCATACAAATCAGCAATGTCGTTGTTATATTTGCAAAGCAACATTGATATTGTAGCTTAGTAAACATGAACTAGATATTGTAATGTTTTACATTACAATTACAATGGACAAAATCAATTTTTGCATTTTTTGTAATAGGTAGTTTTTGTAACAAGTTGTACACACAGCTTATTATAGCAACACCACAGGATAAAGGAGTGGCTACAGTGGTGATGCCATTTTAAATGAGCTACCCTTCAGAACTGCACTTGGGGTCTTCCCAGGTATAAATGTCTTCTGCCACACCCAGCTGTTCAGAACAGAATATTGTTCTGTCTTGTTTATAACCTGTTGATGGAGAAAAAAAATTGTTCAGTGTGGATTCGGCACTGTATAATTTAGAAGCGCTCCCACAAATGTGTAGAGCGAATGTAATTAAGAAATGGATCCATGTTTGCTGTTGTAATGAAGCAGAAATAAAGCAGAACAGCACCATGACCCGTAAACCAGGCTCATCCTCGCACTTGTGGTGGGAGAATGTACGCAATCACGGAATTCACACTCCACAGCATCCGATTCCTTACCACTCGTGATCTGATAATTAAGGCAAGATTTTCTTTTCTTTTCCGTCTTGAAAATGAGAAACATGCATCGCACATGTGGGCTTGGTGTCAGTGGCGTTTTGGCAGGGTGGTCTCCTTTTTTTGTGAGGAAATCATGTGCTCCTCTGAAAATGGACATACTTTTGGATTTCAGCGACATCCTCCAACAGGTTGATGAAAGTACATGACCAATGAATATTACAAACAACACATGAATAACCTGTTTTCTTTTTATCATCCGAAGAGCAAGCACCTTGATTATTGCATATTGTGTGGCAAAGGGAGTTTCCGGTCAAAGCACATGTATTGCCTGGCACAATTGAAAATTGCAAGACAGTTTGTAAGATTTCATAGGCAGATCATTAAAAATATCATGTCAAGCCAACAAAAATAAGGAGGGCAGTTCTCTGGACAGGTCAGGTGCATTAAACATTTGGTGAGTCTGCTTAGAGATTTTTAACAGACTGTGATGGGTACAGTGCACCAGCAGCTGAGCAACGCATCTCACTCCCATAATTCTGCATTCAAATGTATGCTAATGAAATTAATCATTTTCCTTTAAATACCACAATCGTTTTATTATTATGACATCATCCCCCGCTCCTATTGATTTTTGGCAGTGTGGTGCAGGGGGGGAAAAGCTATGAGATGGCGTCAGAGTAAAGTGAACAGCGAGATGGCTTACGATGGGCCTCCACGTGCCGTAAAAACAGTGTTTAAGCCGTGCGGGGTGGGCTCTGCAGAGCTGCGACTCACATCCAGCAATTAAACATTCAGGACAGCGCGAGACCCTTCCGCTCTAATTTATGGTAATTTTATGCACAAGAGCCTAGTAGCTTGTTAATTTGATAGAATGTAAATAGTGCAGATTGGAACACAGGGATGTCAGTGGGCAATATATCACCGAGATTACTTAAACAGTTCAAAGTGAGCTGATAGATGAAGTTTCGGGAGATGTGGGCGAGATATGGAAGGTGTTAGAAGGTTGGGGATATTCATCATAGCAATTATTGAAAGTGTTTTCGCTGACATCATACTCCTCGGTCATATATCAGGCCCAGCAAGGTGCAGATGAAATAGTGACAGGGCCTGAGTGGGGGACATTGAGCAGTAAAAATTAGCAGTTGTTCGGAGTGAAAAATGGAAATATCAGAGGGTTAAGCAGGCAGCATTTGTTATTCTAAAGAACCACTTAGACGAAATCTTACAATATTTTTGTCACTGGTTTTTTTGAACGTTTCTGCCACTAATGGATCACCGAAAGTTATTGTCTAACTGAAACAGTTTAATTATGTATAACTGCTAAGTTTGATGATGATGATGATGATGATGATTATGATGACAACGATGATCATTATTAGTTGTAGTATTACTGATGTCGATGCCGCTGCAGTACAGTGGTGTTTTGTGGCAGCGTAACAGTTAAATCTAAGTCAAAGATCTTGGATTCAAAGACCTCAGTTTTAAAACAACTGACTGAAACAAAACGGTGTGTTGAATGAAATATGAGGGGTGAGAGCAATTTCAGTTTTGGAGAGTGCTGGAAAGAAAGTAGCATTCCTCTGTCTCCCCCAACAGCAGACAGCTTGATCAAGGATGATCAAAAAAAAAGCAACAACAAAAAGAGGGAGAGAAAGAGAATAACTGTGTCAGGGATTCACATAAGTGTTGTCTCTAAGTGTGAAACGAGCTGGCATGAAAACTGTGTGCGCTGCTCCCTGGTGCGTGCTCTCTTTGTCCCGCTGCAGGAAACGGCGGATGCAGAGCTCTTGAATCCGCTATCTCCGGGCGGACAGCCTTCCTCGAGAGGGGAGTGCCGAGCGGCGGCGTGGTCTGAGCGCATCTGGCCCAGCCACGCACAGGGGCGAGTCACCGCCGAGACAGGAGGAGCCTTCTGTAAACCTGAGCCTCCCAAAGTCCCAGCAGGACCCGAGAGGAAGAGGCCGGCGTTACATCTACACAATGTGCGACGCTTGAGCTCTTTGTTCCTGTTGCGGCGTGGGCCGGAGCAGAGCTTGACCTCTTTTATGTGCTGCGGGGCAGAGCAGAGCCTGGTGTCCTACCTCCTTTTTCCCCTCCCTCCATTCCAGCTGGCCCCTCGCAACGTGGCCTCTGACAGAAACTTTAGCAACAACAGCGCGCTCGTACACGGAACATCTGCGGAGACACGGGCCCCTGCCAGGCCTGGTGCTCTAGATTTCATAAACAAGCTAGACACCCCTGTTCCTTGGACGCTGTTGAGAGTATCAGTCGATTCGGTGTTGTGCATTTGTCTGCGCACTTTTTCGTGAGTCACACACCCACTTGGCTGTGAGTTTAGTGGCCTGACCGTGAACCCCCGTGGCTAGGGGTCAGCCAAGGGGTAATGGCAGTGGTAGGATGGGTGTGGTGTGGGGTAATAAACACAACGCAGAGGAAGGACCTTCAGGATGTAGCTTTTTTATTGCCAGCTGATACATTATGTTTCAAAGCTGCACTCTGTAAATGGACGGATCCCCGGTTTCTGTGGAAATGACAGGGTCACCAAGGACACGGAAAGGTCGCCGGCGGACCGCGTCTCGTGCAACGCCGCCTGTTCGCCCGCGCGAGGCGCCCAAGGGCGTCCTTCGCTCAGATACGGCAGACAAAACCGTGTCCACGGAGGCCCCCAAACTGGCCCCCTCCCCCCCCCATCTCATTCCTCGTTTCATTTTCATCACAAACCTCCTGCTGGGGCTTGAACTTGTTGCCCCAACGGAACAAGGTGACAGCTCACTAAATCACCGTGTTTTAGTGGAGTGGCCTCTTTTTTATATACTTTAATCACAGAACTCCACCAGCAAGGAATATTGGGCAGTGTATGGAATTCACCCATAAAAAAAAGAGCAGACACTGATGTGCTTCTCATAGCAGAATCGCTGAGAGAATTCATTTCATTCTTGCTGAGACAGTGGTGGGACACTGGCATGCCGGTGCTTCGGCAACAATCAATCGCTCAGTATCAACAGGTCCAGGCCATAAACTTGAGGTCATCTCCCATCTTTCAAACAGTTTCTCATCTGGAGCGGCCTGTATTAATGCCTCCTAGAGGACTCAGAAAGACCTTGGCTTTTGTTTTTATTTATGGGTAGTCACCGATTTAGAATGGTTTTAAATGATCGGAGGCCATCTTTCACAAAACACCCTCTGTGGTTTTAAAGTGGAGGTGCTTAACCCTTTGTGCGCGCGGCGTAAAGAAATGCGTTACCATGACTGGAAGAAATGAAAAATCCATCAACATAACATGCACTTAGTTATACCTCTTACTTATGGTCACACTAGGTTCATATTACTGTCAGCATTTTCAAGGGCTCCAATCTCCACACATGATTCAATATCTTTCAGATTCAGATTTCATTGTAATATCTGTGGATTTATTTTGCAAATGCGTTGAGGTCACAATTAAGTATTTTGAATGTGATTCATGGGCATGTGTTTGGGCATGTAATACACTTGTATTTCTTGTTATGGCTACATTTCAGTGACTTGTCTTCATTCTCCTTCAAGGTGAAAAGTGAACTTCTTCGGGAAAAGTGGAGATGTATTTGGAATGTAGCAATATATCAATTGGTGGCGAAATAAACTGTGTGACAAATAATAACATGCATGTATGGATCTTGCAAACAAGAAAAGATTGGACTTCTATGCAGAATAATCGTATATAGAAATCCATTTTTTGCTAGTATGAAAACATCCAAAGTGTTATCATTGTATATTTGCATAAATAAATAAATATTATATGAATATATATATTCTACAAGTATATAGTAAATATTCTAAAAATAAATACAGGTGAAATCAAGTTGTTAATGCTCCCAAAATGTTATTTCTGAATAAATCAAATGTCTAGAGATAGAACAGCGTGAAAGTGGGCATAATTGGGTATTTGGGTCCTCCCCACCCTCATGGTCCAAAATGGATGAAACCCCTTTGAAATTATGCACTTTGTCTAGAGCTATATATTAAAGGCCAGTGGCTGCATAGCGGAATAGCTGGAGGAGGTCAGACCTTTTCAGATATAGTATGTACTAACTGACCTTGGTTTTGCGTAATGTATTATATATATACAGTATACTGTATATATATATATATATATATATATATATATATGTATAGAGTTATAATGAAGCATAATTATAATGATGTATTAAGCACTGTTAAAGCTTGGATGTTGTTTTCATTATGTCTGCACAAAAGACCTGCAATTGGATGATCCAACAGGGCAAGCTTTATCCAAAAAGTCCCAAAACAGACTCCTCCAAAAGAATGGGTTCACTGTAATAATGTATGGGCATGGATAGTTCCTTCAGTGGGACAAAATAATTTTTTCCATGTGGCTGTGGCAGGTTTCCAAGTGAGCGCATTACCATCCTCCCTCTTTCAGACCAGGATGTAATTAAGTATTTGATCATTAGACTTCCTCGCAGATCAATGCTTTACTTTCTGCGTCTCATGCACCCGTCTGACAGAGGTCCCCCTCAGCGGGCCCACTTCTGTGGTGCGGCCCTGTACATATTAACAGAGCCGCTGTTGACATTGGATCGATGTGGGGAAATGGCCGAGCTTCAAAACCACAAGACAAATTGCACCCCTGCCACTCCCTGTTTTGGTGAGGGGGGCAGCCCACCCCGGGCCGGCGCAGGTGACGTCCTGCCTGCACGTGCAGACGAAGCTCATGCGACCCTCGGAAGGTGGAGCTTAGGAACAGGCCGGGAGGAAAAACACGAAATCGCATCAGGATAAAGCACCGTTTATTGAGTATGTCAGTGGTCCTCCGCCTCACTAAGGTATTGAATATCAATGGCTATTTCAGGCTTTTCATCTTAGTGCTTTATTCGTTTTGGCCATTGTATTAGACATTATAATTCTATCCTTCCATTTATTTTGATTTTACTGTACCATAACCACATTGTATAACTAATAGACTTTGCATATCCAGTACAGCGCTAAAACTACTATAAGTGTAAATATTAACTTCAGTTAAATCAGTTTGGACCTTTTGAAATATCTCTTTTCACTACACTTATTTATTTCTGTTTTTTTTTATTTCAGCAAGAGGAAATTTAAGTAATGACTGTATATTAAAATCAAATGTGTGCTACTGTCTTCCACAGAGCCAGTCAGGGAGAGCAAACCAAAGGTGCAGTGTTGTTTTTAGAGTTCTTGTGTCTCCTGTAACATTAAAGCCAGTGACGAGAGCTGAGAGTGCAGGGGAAAAGGGAGGAGGGCACCAGCTCTCTCAGATAAGGCAGCGTCCTCGTGCCGGCCTCCCGATGCACAAACAGGTGTTGGCTTTGATTAGAGGCCGATTACATCAGTCCGATGAGGCCGGCGACCAGACACAAACACACCCCTCGCAGATACGGGGCCTGCTCTAATGAGAGCCAAATTGACTTGGCATCGGGCGGCCGGAGCGATCCAAGAAAAGCAGAGCGGGCCCACGAGAGGCTGGGGCTTTGTGTTTGCAGAGTGTCACACTTCATCACAGGGGAAACCAATAACAGGCTCGGGAAGACCTTTGAAGCAGGGCAGTGTGTGGGATCGCTGTATGGCTACCTCTGATGTCAGATCCAATATTCTGATTGCAAGCTATTTCCTGGATTAAGATCATGTTTGTCAGGCGAGAGGGAAGTTGTCCGCGTATTGTATATCAGAGAGCAGACATCCTAATTACAGCATCCCACCAAGCTTCGCTGATAAAAAAAAATCTTGATTCTGAAGTCACAAGAGACAAAACAAAAAAAGGAATTAAAATGGCATTGTCTATAGCAACAGCTGCCCATTATAAAATTTTATAGTGGATGGTTTTAAAAGAGGGAAAGGACATTTGAATATCTCTTTATTCTGAGCAGTGTATCAGGTACAATGGGCATAGTTAGGCCTCTCTTTATAGCCGTCTCCATTACCAGAAGATTATATTTCATATACACTCACCTCTGGTTGATTGCACACCAGAAACTGCGCAGTACTCTGTTGAAGAAAATCCATTCAAATATTGTTCTTATATTTTCCTACCAGTAGCACAAATGCCATCGTTAATTGTTTTCAACTCTTTCTATTCCATTTCAGCACAGAAAATAAAATAGTAAATTACTGACCAACTCAATTAATTTCAATTTAAACAGTAAAATGAATCCATGGAATGTATTTCTAATGGGAGAGGAGTAATTATGCTCTGCATTTAACACCAATTAAAGCTGAGACTCACAGATCATCACTGAGTATTGAAATTCCTTTGGGAAAGTGATGTCCAAAACAACCTACAGTATTAAGCTTTTTTTGCAGTGTGTATACAACATTAGCTGTCAGCACTGTGGCTATGGAGTATATAGGATATTATGACTTCTTCCCTGTGGTTGCTTGTGTGGGTGTGCTTTTGGATGAGAAACAATTACTTCTGGCCTCACTACATAACAGTGTGCTCTGCATTCAAAGATTATATTGTTAAGCAGGCCACGCAAAGGTTTTCGCAGAGTTGACAAGATTGACACTATTGACTCATAAAGACTTTTGACACAAGCTTTATTTCCCACTGATTGTGATGATCCCTTACAGTAATAGCTGTGGGACCAAACACACCATGCACTGAATACCTTGTGATTTCTACAGGATTCTGTATTTTCAGCAGAGGACTCAGCTGAACGCTCAGCTGGTCTGGTACTAAAAAATGGTCTCACTCTCATTAGCATCAGAGGCTAAAAGGAATACGCCATGGTTCCAGCAAACACAAATGCCCCTGTTGTTGTAATTCTGCATTCATTTTTTTCCCCTTACAAAACCTGTGTCATGTCTGAAGGGGTAAAAATTTTCTTGTGTGCAATGAGTCTCATTTGCAGCTTTTACCAAGAATACAAAAGGAGTCCCTTCTCTGTGATCCAAGGAAACAACGCAAGTCCAGTGAATCAAATTTATTCACTCATCAGCAGTTTGTGAGGTATTAAGAATGTGTTCAGAGCCGGGCCTTCCGACACGGGAGCAATTTCAGCACTGCAATGGAAAGTTTCCTTCAGGGGATGGTTAGGAGTTGAGCCACTTACCATACCGAAACTTGGCAGTGTTTTAAGCAGATCACTCTCTATATTCTATCAGAGGAACAGATCCGAGCTGTCTCCAATAGGCCCAACGGCTTTCCTGTCAAGCAATCATGTAAAGAGCAACTGCAACAGAAAAATGGCATTTCAGAGGGACAAAAAGCACTTGAAATTACGCACGACCAAAGCACACAGTGTACCTTTGAGGAATTTTAATCACAATTTACTTTTTTTCCGACATTCCCCGAGCTCATGACATACTGGCTGTTTTATCATAAATTAGCCATATAAAACCATTGTGGTCTGCCATTCATGAGTTCAGCAAGAGTGAAAAAGAAATTAAGAGAGATTATTATGATTCCAGCCCTTTTAGATAATTAAGACAAGTCCCTGAATTAAACAGGAGAGTAAGCCCTGTAAAACGTTAAGGCGCTTGCCTTCGAAATTGTGTTTGGCAGCAGGGTCAAGCAACAGCACACACATAGTGCGTGCAGTTTTCTCAGGCTGCCTTATAATTAGGAGAATCATGTATTTTAATAGACCACATCCCCTTGGCTATGGCTTCACAGAGAAAATTGTGCAGTAATTTGATTCCAGAACTTGGAAGGAAAACAAGACACTTTCAAATCAGAGAAATATTCTGTTCGTTTGGGAAATAACATTTGTTCGTGAAATGGTTCTTTGGAAAGTTTCTCATTTTTACCACTGAGAGACTATGAAGCCCAGAAGCAACTCCTTTTCAAGTATTCCTGCTGTGTTGTTTAAGGATGTAATTCCATTGGTAGGACTATGCTTAGGATCTGATTTGTGTTTGAGATTAGGATGGAAATTCTGTTATCGTTAGGATCGAGCCAGGTTCAGCACTGGAGGATAATGAAGCTATGTTTGTAGTCACTAATGGGGGAGTCTCCAGATCCCAAACTGCAATCAAGATGTTATCAACAGCACCACCTTTGAACTCAATCTAAAAAAATACTCATAGCTTTTCCATACTTTAATGGAAAATAGAGGAAAAATATTAATAAATGTGTTGCAGAGGTCAGATTATTTGGAGGCTTTCAGAAAAAAGAAAAATAAAAAGATAAAAGAAAAAAGCTTTTTAGAGAGGGGGAAACTTCCTATCACTGTTCACTGCTCAGATTAAGGAAAGTATTCCATTTTCTTTTGTCTAAAGAAATTGGGGGAACAGCTAAAAGACCTGGAAATTTTCGGTGGCACTGTATTGCATGTTCAATCATTGTTAGCCTTTTCGGGTGACGAGATACGGAGGATCACGCTGAGATCAAAACAATCTGAATTAAAAATAGACTTTATTTCACATTGCCTCATTTGCCAATCAGGCCTCCATTAAGCTTGAGACATTAATGAGGCAACTAATGCATTTGTGTGTCTTGTGATAACACTTAATTGTCCGTAAAACTAGTATACAGACCCCTGGTTGTGTTGTTTACCAACTAATTTGGATGTGGTTAAGCCTGAAAGAAGCATCATTATCTTGATGCTGCTTTAGAAAATGTGGTTTTAATGTAAGAACTACAACAGTGAAATGGAGTTAAGACCTAACATAACGATGGTAAAACAAACATTTTTTTCCTGTGGATAATTAGTTGAAAGTGTGTCAGCAAAACAAAATATGATTGAAAAAGCTGACCACCTGTATCACTCTTTCAAGTCCCCTCTGCCAGCACAGTTACTGTGTAGCAACAATCATTTAACACCCTGATTATTACTTTATAGGATTATAAGAATTGTTTTATTCTGCAGTTGTTTACAGTATCCAAAAAGATATCATTATTGAAAAAATGACAAAATACAGAGATTTGAAATGATGCGGTCAAACTTAAAAGCAGCACACACCCTTCCAGGAAGTGGCACAAAGGGAACTTCACTAATGTCCTGAGATTTCAGCATTATGAAGCTAACATCAGACTAAGTTTTTTAAACTGCACAGAGGTACTCAAATTTCCCCAAAATCCAAACAGTTCTGCTACAAATGTTTACAGTACTCCACCTGGACTGTGTGGTGGTTGTGTAATCACATTCCATTTTTAAAAAATGAATTAAGTGGTTGAATTAATTATGCTTCATACAGAACAGAATACCATTGGTTGCTAAAGTAAAATGTCAGGACTAGAGAAAGCATAAAAATGTAAATAGTTTAGTCGCAGTGGGAAAGCAACATAATAAAGACCTTTTAAGTAGAAGTAAGTAATTTGTCCCTGAACTTGATATTTAAAAGTACTGACCAGTCATTTGAACAGTGTAAGGGCCTTATAGCTTACATCTGTAGGAGAACCCAGAATGACTACTTACTGTTAAAGACTATATAAAATCAAATTAGCCATTGCCAGGTAAATGCTGGAGCACTGTTGGAATGGCTTCAAACAATTGCATACCTTGGAGAGGTGGTGGATTGGGTCCATCTGGAGGGACAGTTTTTCCCAGGGCTTCATTACAGACTGCACTGGCAAACAGGCTTTTTGCTTGCCGTTGGGACCCTGAGCCTGCCTTGTACAGTGGAATCTAACAGGCTGAATCCAGCAGCCAATCAGGGGGTTCTGTGCAGTGTGCATGGACACATGAAAAATTAAAACCCTAATTGAGTTCTGCAGGGAGCTGGAATCTGGATTGTTCTGAGGCTCAGCAGAGCACTTATTAGAGGAAACAAACCAGTCAGTGCACTTCAAGGAGGAAATGCTTTTTAAATATGAGTATTTTAATAAAAACGTGATGCAGCCCTGGACTGATGATGATGATGATGATGATGATGATAATAATTATGATGATTATGATGATGATTAGCTGGACTTTGTTCCCTTACTCTAATCTGATGTAAAATGTGATGCAATTATTTATTTTATTTATTTACAACTGGACTGTTATTACAATGAAATTGTATAATGGTTTCAATAATTGCTTCTGGCACTTCCATAAAATTATCACTGACATAATACTTTCAGAAATAATGCTTGAAATTGATCGTTTTACACTGAAATTGTGCAATAGTTCGAATAATTACCTCTGTGAGAAATAATATTACAAAATACATTTTTCAATATTAACTTTCAATTGATTTTACTCCTGCTGTTCCTTTTGTTATTGTGCAGCAGTGCTCTGAATAAATCAACATAATAGATTCATCATTTTGGAATAAACACCCATAAATCTGAATTCAAGAAAAGAATATCTGCGATACAATGTGTACAATAACAATGAACAGATGTCACATTTCATTCTTCACTGAATCCGTATTTGGACAGTGCTTAAAGGAAGATAAACAGCAAGGTGTGTGTGTGTGTGTTGTTTTTTTTTTTCATTTTTTTTCCCTGCTCCTCCGTGTTCAACCTTGAGTAGCCTGCCCTGGCATTAATATCTCTGCCAGTGATTCAGACCTCAGTTTCTCATTGCATAGAAAGTTTTGTGTCCTTGCACTACAAAAATTAGTTTGTGTATCTGTGTAAATCAACCATGGTATGCACATGTTCTCTTAAGAAAAGGCCAAGGGTGCCATTCGATTTCCTCTGCCCAGCCTCCATATTTATGCCTCTCATTTTCAGTTCATTGCCTGTGCCTCGGTAGCACTATCCATCAACACTCCTATCCCCCGTACACCAACAAAAAGGACATAAAATGCTCTTTTACACTGGTAGAATACAGCCTCGAATAAAAACTAAACAACAAAGTTCTTTATGAATCTGCCAGAATAATAAACTATTTAATAAACCAATACTACTTAAGAGAGACTATTTGAATCAGTCAGAATCAATGTCTTTTAAGGTTATTGATTTGGAGTTTTAAAGACAACTATCTAAAAGACCATTAAGATACAGGATTAGGTGAACCACTGCTGATCAATTTAGTTGATAAATTTATGATTTAACAAAAGTGAAGGCTGTATGGTCATATTGGGAAATGTCCTCCTAACAGCTGTTTTTCAATTTAAAGTGTTGAGACCTCAAGGGAAAAGATACAACATGATTTTCCCCATAATATCATCCCAACCTAACTTTTGTATGTCAGATGTATGATTCAATACATTGCAATTCAGCCAGTTAGTGTGAAGCTTAGGCTTCCTTTAATTAACATTAATGCATATTCTAGATGTAAAATATTAGGGTGACTACAACATTTTAAAAAGTTCAGTTGTGATTGGATATACAATATATATGATTGGTTGCAATGTTATCAAAAAGGAAAAAGAGTATCGTTTCATGACATACACTCCCAATATAATTTGTATCATTGCATTTTTGGCACAACAAAAGTGGGGAACTGCTTAATTCAAATTTTGTATCGAAAATATGATTCATTTCTCAGTGGTTTCAGATTTGCATTGCATGAATCCCGCAAGATAAGAGCCTGTCATGGTCCAGACATGTATCACAAATCACCTTCCGAACGGCCTGCGTGCTCACCTCTACTTTGTGTGGCTCAGGCTCCTTATCAGCAGCTTGTGTTTATCACCGGGTTTTGCAAGTGTTTCACTCTCTAAAACCAAAACAAAAAAAAGAAGGAACATATAAAAACGCAAAGGGTAGAAAGATGTCTTCTTCAATTTTGTACATTCAGACAAAATAACTTGCCTTTGGCCTGCTTAGGGGCAGAAGGTGAGGAAAGCACACGCAGGCAATGCAATTATTCTGCACTGGCACAACAACTGAGAGCAAAAAGAGCATCAAAGCCTTTCCTTTCTGCCACGATCCTCCCTCAGAGGAAAAACAGAGCCTATGCGAACACCAGAGTATGGGCTTTCTCTCAGGCTTCAAACATTATGTTTGTATGAAATTATTTATTGGTTGCTTCCCCCACCTTCCTCTTAAAACTCTTCTTAATTGCAGCCCATACAGGGGAAAAAAGCGCCATTACTAACCCACACAAATCAGGTTAAATAGAATGGGAATGGGCATAATTGCAGGTTATGCGAGGAGGGGATGATGTAGAGTCTTAGTTTACATTTGCATGTTGACTTGACAAGTTGAGTTGTGGCTGTCATATTCATAAGAAGTTGAGGTGTCTGTTTACGTGGATAAAGATGATAGTCTTACAGGAACCTTGCAATATCACCCCATAGAGGTTTCTTTTTTTACACATAAAATAAGTGCTACTGTACAATTCTATTTTAAATAATGACTTTAAATCAATCATTTTTGACATATCTAAATGTTGATTGTACTCCCACAAGTACAATATTTATCATCCTAAAAAAGGTGATTCTGGCAATTTGAAGTATCCAAGATTTGAAAGAAGTTAAATCTGAAACCAAGTATTTGTCTATTTTCCTTTTCAAGTATGCCACTCATTTTATGCTTAAACAGATCAGAAACTCTGGTTCTAGTTTTCGATTCATATTGGATTTATGTGTTATATGAGTCCTATACATGCATAGGTTCTAACTAACTGAAATATGCACCTACAATACCTACAATATTATTACCTCCACACCTCTAAACTGCTCCTGCGCCCCCGCCTCCACATCTGAGCTTCTGTTTCTCCCCTGCCTCCACTGTACTACGGCCCCTACCCACACATCTCGTCTCCGATTTCTCAGTAGCAGAATGAACTAGTCTCTCATTATCAACTATTGCTGCATTATGGAAACTCAGTTCTCTCTGAGGGGTTTATTTCCTGACATTGTGAACAAGCACAGTCAGTCAGGGACTGCATTCAGTCAGAGACTGCATGGTCCCTCATCAACTCTGCTTAAAAATGACAATTGGCTGATGTGTACTGAATCAAAATACAAACACAAAAACTGATGACACAAACCTTTTTACATATTTATGAAATATGTAACAGATTATGATTTAATTTATTACTTGCTGTCCTGGTACTATCATAATGGTAGTTTGCATTTTAAAATGTTCTTCACTTGTACAGATGAATGCTGTGAATGTTCCTAAAATATGCTATAATGTAAGGAGATTTGCCAAAATCACAACTGTCAACTACAGGTTGCTACCTCATAGGCTTCCTATATGGTAGACATACATAAGAATTTGTTTGTGTAATAAAGCCATCAAAGCATATGTTTTAGTTAACATAAATTTGATAGAAAGGAAAAAGGAAGAAATTGATGTGCATTAATATAAGCAACATGGCTGCCAGAATAGGTAACCGAAGGCATTGTAATTCACAAAGGCTTACAATACCGTGATACAACTTTGTCCAGTTATGCAAGTCAAGGACTGGGAGAAAAAGCTGTGAATCACATCTGTGTATACTCACTGTGTGGATTATGGTCCATGTGAGACAGCATAGTTTATGTCACAAACAAAAATGTCACATTACCTTATCTATTTGCAAAATCTGAAGAAATACATACACCATAGGTAATATGGCCACCAATCCATATGACCCAACTAATTATAATTATAATTCACTCATATAAAGCTTATTATGTTGTGCACCTCCCTTATATATCTGAGGGTTATTCAGGTAACAAATCAAGAGGAACTGCTTGCACACCTGTGTATATCTGCAATATACAACATCATTGTACATCATTGTAATAGCCTACCATGTAAGTCAGCAGTAATATTCATGTATCAGAGGCATGCCGTATTATGAACCTATCAAAACATGTAACATTTGAAGTAGCATATGAGGAAAACTGAACAAAATGGCTCATCCACAACTCCTCTGCAATTGATACACCATTACTAAAGCTATATGCAAAGCATAGTTTCAATCCCTGTGCTTGTTGATCCAATAAAACTACTAATTTGAGCAGCACCCAAAATATATGCAAAAGGTTTGTAGTGGAAAACAGAGGCTGTGGCCTTGACAATGTACATGGATGATTTTAAAGTCTTCACCTAATATTGCCCTAGAAAGTTAATGAATTTGTGTGGTGCCCAAAAAAGTATGCAAAACACACTGTGACCACACATAACAGTATGTGGCCACTCTAGTGCTGCAAATGTCTACCATCACATCAGTTTGGGGCACTGTGAAGACCCACTGATCTCTCTATTATCTGGATACTCCAAAGGCAGACACAGTTTATATCAATGTATTCACATAATACAATAATAAATAAATCTGAACAGCGCTTGCTTTAAAGTGATGCACATGCACAAGCAGAAAATACGCATTTCAGTGAAATGGCAGTAAGCAACCAAGCTAAAATAGGAAATGGCTTCTGCGCACTCGCCCACATTTCTTGTCTACCCAACATAGTTTCCAGCTTCATTGATTAATGAAGTAGTTTGTCTGAGATGGACACTTTTATGTTGACACCTACAAGGAAACATTGCACGTTACTTTCTGTTGTCACACGCACTCCAAAGACTCTTATTAAATAAAAGTGACCGCCCTCCGTAATGTAACTATTGTCAACCGGCAAGCTGTCCGCATTGCTTCCTGAGCCCAATTCCACGTTTGAAGTTGTATTATTAAATATACAGAAAATACAAATATATAACCATACATTATTTGTACATAAAAACTAAATTTCATGAATTCGCAAAAATGTATGGTATGAATAGAAAAATGTTTTGCTTATTTTTAACCTGGCAAAGTTTTAGACACCACGCAGAGAGGTTCTAGGACTTCCGGCATCAGGAGTCACGTTGTGGTTTGTTTATGGCATGTACATGTGCAAGTTAGCTAATCAAAATACATGACTGAAAACAGGAGGGGAATAACAGTTTGAGTTCCCACCTTTATTTCTTTTCACTCCTAAGAGTAAGCGTTATTAAGGGAACAATGAAAGTAGTCGCGTTGATAAGGTAACCCATTTTACGCTCACATTAGCCATTAGCAAGCTAGCTGGCTGCCCAGCTCTTACACGTGATAGTTAACTAGTTGAATGAATATTCACGGTCAAAAGTTGTTTCAGCCGACGAGCTGTTGTACTTTTAGCCAATGCATTGTAAATGTCAATAAACAGTAAACAACTCCGCGTCACACACTGTTCGTGGTTATTCCATTGTCTTTCTCCCTAGTTAGTTACCTAGCTAGCATGCCAGAATTTCTATAAATTCTGAACGAGCCAGCTGGATTGCTTGTCTTGTCCTTCAGCGCATACAGACACGTTCCCCTGAACATTTGGCTATGTAGCAGATGCTCTTACGAAAGAGTGCAGTGGTCGTGCAGGAATTAATGATGTATGACAGTGTAGACTACATGATGACGTCCGAAAACGTGCACAGAATTATGCTTTGTTTCCCAAAATTATGAGGTTGTAATGTACTGTTTGTAGTCCTACAAGTTTTAAGTCACAGATATCGTAATTCCAACAAAGTCGATAGAAGCACTCTGAAGTCAAGTTAGCGATCTAACCCCCAGTCCAACCCATGAAGAAATCAGTTAGGGCACACGACAGAATTTACCTATATATGTGGGTACCTCTCCCTACTAAAATATGAGATATACACCTAAGTTTAAAATTTTATACTCCCTTTTAATGCTAACACTTGTGTCAAGTCCATTCATGCTCTGAGCATCTCTTTTGGCATTGTGTTGCAGCGGTGGCAAGGACAGCTGCTATAACATGATGCAGTGTGTTGCAGCTGGGCACAAGATTGTAGCTCTTGCCAATCTGCGGCCTGCAGAAAATACAGGTAAGTCACGCACCTGTTCATCTGTGCCTGTGGCTAAACCACATAGAGGAAAAGGTAGGGTGTAGCCACAGACACAGATGAACATATTTACTGCGCATAAGTGTCCTACCTAGTGTAATAATAGTAATCATAATGACCATCTGCATCTTTTTTGCACTGGTTGCAAGATGTCGTTTCATTATGTAGTGCCATTGAGATATGAGGTTTTTTTTTTGCTTCTAGATGAATTGGACAGTTATATGTACCAGACGGTGGGCCATCAGGCCATCGACCTGTATGCAGAAGCCATGGGTCTCCCCCTGTATCGACGCACCATAGAGGGGACGAGCCTGGATGTTGGGAGGGAGTACAGCCAGAGAGACGGGGATGAAGTGGAGGACCTGTACCACCTCCTCAAGCTTGTGAAGGTAAAGCAGACCTGATAAACAGACAGTGGAGGGCAGTGGGTGCTTCACATTGGTTTACTTCAGTCAGCTGTATAGACTGTATAGAGTTATAACACAGCCAAGGTCTGTACGTTACTGAATCGTTACAGCTTGACTTTCTCTGCATGTAATATCCCTCTTCTAATATAACACAGAAATGTGGTTTGTGTCTGCATTTAGATGGTCCACAGAAACCTGTTCTGCATCAGTATCTGGCCTGCCTATTGCTGTCTGTCAGCAGCTTTTTAAAAATCCAGTAAAATTTTTCTTGCATTTAGCAACTTACGCATAGCAATTTTGTGCATTTAGTAAATTTATGCATACCTTTGCACAGTCATATCATAATATATCCTTTCAGAGGTTTGTGGTGGTACTTTATACTATTTGAATGTCTAATAATCAAATACCTTACTTGCAAACACATTACTGTTTGATTCAGTGTTTAGAAACATATCAAGCATACTTAATTTTTTATTAGTAAGTATAAATTATTATTTATCAATATTATTAGTGTCAGTACTTTGTGCATAATCATCGACTTTGGTTTCATTATCCCAGATTATTGCAAACGATAACCAAAAGACAACATATATCCTGGAAAATATATTGGAAAAAAGTTTATATAAAGTATAAAAAGTAATTATAGAAAACTTGTACATTGTATTGTTTTCTACCACATATATTACTGATGTTTACTGTTCTTAATCTACATATGGAAACATTTGAATATATATTATTGAAATATTATTTAATGAACATTTCCATAGTATTGACATAAAAAGTCTTCCCAAACTAATTAATTTTACTAAAGTTGTCTTAATAGGAGTTAGGAGAGTGAGGAAGTGACAGTAAGGTTATTCAGTATCTATATGCATAGCAGCTTGTTATGATTGACACATCAACCAATTTTATTTTATTCACTTCCCCCTTTTCAGTGAAATGTCTGAACAAAATGTCTAACAATAAAAAATAGGCCTAGATGATTGTAAGTGAAATTGAATGTATCATAAAATGCTGAAGGACGTTGGTACGAAGCTACAAGGCAATATTGCACAGTTGTGGAGGTGTTTTAGTCATTTCCATAACCGTGCATTACAATGTGTTCCAGAGAAGTGAGCCTCATGAGGAGGATACATGACATGTGTCAGAATGTATGAGATGTGTTGGAGACGGTCCTCTTTCTAGTGACGCTCATAACTGAAGCGCATAACTCGTCAGCACTTCCCTCAGACGAGACTCTGACTGAGTTTGTATTCATTTGCTATGTTATTATTTTTTTCATTGTTAATAGCTTTTTAATTTTATACTATGTCATGACAGACTTTTTCTGAGCCCGCTGAAAATATTCACTCAACAAACTGTAAAATAGCAATTCAGAAAGAAGTATTTTTGAGGTGGTTGGCCATTTAGACTTTTTGAGAGTTTTTGGTCCACATGTCATGTGGGATCCAAGAATGTCTGAATTCCTTCAGACATAGTACAGCAGTTGTCATAACTTTGTGAGTGTTGTCCACAGTACACTAAAATTACTTGGATGCAGGAATTGGTACAAGTTTTTTCCTCTTTGTTCAAGATCAGAAAAAATAATTTAAAATGTATATTTTATCAAATGTGTAACCAGCATGGTGAGAAGATATCAATTTGTCACAAATAATTGATAAGGCTGGTATTGTCTCGGGGTGATCTGACAGGCTTTTGTCAGGGTTTCAGGTGTGTTTAACACTCCTGGCGCTGCTCATCCGATCGCCTGCAGCCAGGCGAAAGCTACCTGGACACTGACTTCAAGAAACAGATCTTCACCTGTCAGAGGAAACAGCTGCCCCCACATCCATTTAATGAAATAGAGTGCGCGTTTCCTCACACACAAGCAACATCAAATTTTAAGGGGCTGTTTCTTTCTGGAGTGAGACTGGCTGACATGCTGTAAACAGGAAGAGAAAAACCCATGGTATCCCTGTAGGCCGCGCGGAAACGTGTTCATTCAGCGTTGGGCCCTGGCTGTGGATGTCCAGAGCGAGACAGACAGGCAGGCTGGCGGGGAAGGCTTGCTGAACCAGCCTCAGGGCTTCTCTCTCTCTCTCTCTCTCTCCCCTGCATCCCCTCCTCCTCCTTCCCTGATCAGCTCAGACCCAGTGATTGCCAGCTTTTCCTAATTTCTCATTTCCAGGGCAGCACCAGTGTGACCCCCCTCGTGCTAAAGAGCACGCTGTTCAACCATGGAGGGGGGGGTGGGCTCCCGGGGTGTGGCAGAGAGGCAGTCCCCACAGTGTTTACAGTGTTCATGCTGAACTGTGCACTCTCACTGTCAGTTGATAAACACACATTTCCTTTCTTTATCAGCGAGATGGCAACATGAGAAGTGTGACTTTCCAGTTTAATTCTTGCTGCATGGAGCGTTTCCTCTTTAAAAATTAGACCACTGAAGTAATAGGATTGGTGAAATTTCCAATGTTGCATATTATTTTCTTTTACATCATTTAAAAGGGATATTTGATTGATGCAATGTTTACTGATTTTTGGAAAAAAATCACTGAAAAACATTTAACCGTATGTGTAGGGAGTCGAATGACCCCCTATTATGCAGTTCTTTTAAATAATCAATCTATTTGGAGGCTCATGGTTTATTCAGGGATTTGACAGTTTGGAATTCGATTTTTGTGGAAGAGAAAAAACATCAACCTCCTTAGATAATTAGGTGTTAAATCACCTTCACAGGAAGAGAACAGTTTTAGCATCAAAAATGTGTTCTTTTTAGGAAGTGTGATATTTTGAAAGATTCATCCTAGCAGTTTGAATTAATTAGGTATTATTAAAATCTACTTGGCAAATGACACTTGAACATAGATAAAAGAATTTTTTAGGTGCTGTGCTATATCTATGTGGATTTTTTTTTCCTCTTTGTAATCCTTGAAGTTTGACAACTCCGCTTGTGTCTGATTATGAGGCAATAGTGCCCCCTATGGTCTCTTCAGAAATGTAATTTGGTTGATTTCATCGTGAACTTCTGAAATAGTATCGCAGCATTTATAATCAATGGGATCCTCATATTGAAGAGGTTTTATTTTCTGAGGCACAGTTGTGATTGAAAAATATATATTTTATATGCTTTGTTTTCTCTCTTTAACAATGGCTGTAAAGGCTCTGGAGCGGGGAAAGAGCGAGTGTTCCTCACCGCCCTATCGAATGCCAAGTGCTGACGGAGAACAAGTTTCAGCCTTTGATGGTGTGTAATCTGAGAAAGACACAAGCCATACCATACCCAGCTAACGTCCTGATGGATCTGATCTTTGAACTTGGTTTTGAGCTGGCAAAATGACTGTTTTGTTATCGACAGGGAGAAAGAGCTTTCAGCTCATAACATCTTGGAAATTTCAAAGTTTACATGGAGTGATGCTTTGTTCTTTTCCTTATGCAGATTTCACCTAATTCAGTGGAGAGTGTAAATATTAGATTTGTCTTGGAAAGCTACAGGATGAGCAATTTATTAATATCATTAGACAAAAAAATCTGTCTGTAGTGGTGGCTCAGAATGCTGTACATCAATTATGAATTTGAAATGAGAGATTGCATCTTAAAAAGAGACTATTTTTAAATTATTTTGTGAAGGGCACGCAAATTCTGTGCTCAGGCTGGTAATTCCTGTAGTCAGTGGCACTCTCATTGAAACATGAAACCAAAATGACATGGTTGCATACATCACTCTCCTCTAAATAACTTTTTTAGGACTATGTTTTCAAACACAAAGGGCTTCTTCAGAAAACCTGAAATATTCAGAGCAAAATATTCATTGGCTTTTAACTAATTTGATCTGAAAAATGAATGTAAAATTTAAACACACAAACAATCTTTGCCATTTAAAATAATATTCAAATTCTAAAATGTCATGTTTTATTGATCAGTAACAATTTTCATGTTACATAAAACTATAACACATGCAAGTCACATGAAATGAACAAAGTTGCCCTCCAGTCCTCTTCGCCTGTGCATGTGTGCTATACGTCTACCTTACATTGATTTTTATTTGAATGGGCAGTGTCAGTCTCTGCGTTCTGAAGCTCATCTCCCTCTAGACATGGTAAAGATTAATATTAGTTCTGTGGAATCTTTCAAGCTATTCTTCTCTTTTTCTGTTTTGACCGCTGAGAGTGGTTCCTTTATGCCCGTGTCCTTGTGTGAGAGGAAGGGGAGACGGGCGGTCTCTCTCCGTGTGTGTGTGTGTACCGGCTCTGTTGTGTGAGGTCAGGTCAGAGGTCTTCAGTTACACGATAACAAGTTTGCATCTCCTTCCTCCGCCACCAGACTAAAACAGGAGCCTTTGTTCGTTCCCACATTCTGTCGCTCCCCTCCTCGTGGCCGCGCGGTGGGAAAGAGGGGTCGTCTCGCTGCAGCCCGCCTTGCTACGGGGACACGGCCCGCAATATTGCAACATCAAGAAGGGACATATTATGACCAGCAGATTGCGGGACCACTGCCTGAGTTCAAAAATAAACACAGCATCCCCTTTTTTCCACCCCGCGATGCAGACACCGCATTACAGACTTGTCAGGCTTCGGTTCGCAGGTTGTTTTCAGCTGTCTCTCTGTCTCTCTGAGTCGACCGGATTGTAGATATTTCGGGAGGGAGTTATTGGGTTATTGAGTTGAAATCATGTTCTGTATCAAAGCTGATGGAAAAAGGTTTGTTGTAGCATGTCTCCGTCTGATAAAGGATTATAAGTATTAAGCCCACCGCAACATTGTAAAACATTTTGATATTTTGTCAAAGGCATAGTACTAGTATACAGTAAATGTCCTGGCTGATACCGTGCAGCATTAATGTTTGAGATCACACAAAACCACAGCTGTCACCATGAGTTTATAAAACCAGGACCTTTTTTTTTTTAAATTCAGAGATTTAGGTCTTCTGGACTGAAATGATCATAAAACCTACCACATCCTCAGGATGTTTGAATTGATCTTTAATAACAAATGTTGAAATGCTTTAGGCTCACAATGAACAATTGATGAATCCATTTAGAGTTTTGTAATGAAGCCTGAATTTACAGTAACGTGACATTTCTGTCACATTTGAATCCCATCCTTGTGGGAAGTCTAAATGTTACGTTCAGATTCTATTTCCCAGTGTTTAAATTGTCTGACTTTTTAGGACATTGTGAACTTTATCATTTAAATAATAGATTTTATCGGACAATATGTGTAACAAACTAATTATGTGATTCTTTTTGCCCTTTCTCTGAGATGTCTCACAGAAATACAGGAGAGCTGCAATCCCTCTTTGTAGATTTTAAAATCTTCTGCCCCGGTTGGTTGAAAAACGTAGTTTAGTTAGACAGTGCCTCTCCTAAACAGTTTCGCCTCCTCAGTTGTACCCTTTACTCCGTTATCGACATCAGCAGAAGAGACCTGGGTCTCCATAGATTCAGGTCCACAAGTCCAAACATTTTCTCTGTTTTCTTTTTTTTTTCAGGCCATGCCTCTATTGTTGGCAACTTTCATCCAAAGCCTTTAGAAGGCATTCCTACTCCAGGTGTCCTGGCGGAGACCCCCGCTGTGAGGGAGGGTGGAGGCTATATGGCTACGAAACAAGAGACACGTTTATTGATCATGTGTGGAGGTGTTAAGAGCACTTCACAGCAGCGTTAGAAAATCAAACCCTCTCTGATTACCATTGCATTACTGCATACTCAAAAAGGAATGGATTTTTTTTTTTGTTCAAAAAAACGAGGTTAATTTATAAATCATGAGCAGCGAGGTCACACTGCAGATGTACCTGATCAGCAGAGGTCATAATAGTATAAGTCTCCTGTTTTATGTCCTGGGAGACTGGGGTGTGTGTATTTTTACCATTCAGTCACCCTGAATCACCCTGAGTCAATCAAAGACTTGTACTGTACCCTAAAATGATTATAGTTTCACAGCTATAAATGTTTATGAGTATATATCTATGTTTGACTGATTAATTTTGTCATAATCATAACTCACATATAAGGGAATTTTGTCTGCATTGACTCATGTTTTATTTTTGATGTTGACCGGGAATGTAATTTCATGTACTTTTACAGCCTTGTCTTTGAATAACATAGAAAGGCCTTTTTCTTGTTACACGATTTGCAGAGCTGTGGAATGGGGTGCGCTGGTTGTTTTGCACACGAGGAAGGATAGCATTCTGTTACAGATAACAGGCGCTGTATTGTTTTCCCTTGGTGTGGAGTGTCGGGACAGGATCTATTAGACACAGAAACATTTCCCTCGAATGCGAGCAGTCCTACAAACATTAGATAAAGAGCCTTGCCTCGCCTAAAGCCTTTGTAATTTGTTTGTATTTTTCTGCCTAATGTACTTTGCTCAGTCTTGTTTAGTGATGATAGAAACAGATAGCCTTATCTCGGCTTGCCAAGGGCATGACTAGTGCTGGTTGAACATTGTTCCGATGGAGAGAGGTTTTTACGAAACCAGCCACCAAGATGAATAGGAGACATAGCTCGGAGTTATTTGCATCAAATCTCTCAAAGCCAGGTTCTGCTAATATTTTCTCTAGGATGCTGTTCTTAATAATACAGAGACTGTCTGCTTTTCTTCAAACACAGTGGAGAGCATGTGGTGGACTGGCTTTTTTTTTTCCAGGCATGTTTTGCAGCTGCATTTATGTATAAGAACGGAAACTTAAACAGATATGGTGTATCAGTGTCAGCAAATCAGATCAGTGTGGGGTTCTGTTTAAAAACTGAATTGTGGGCTGTGTATGGCCCCAGAACCGAGCCAGCTTGCAAGTCACAACTACAGAGCTGAATCCTCTAAATGAATACATAGGCAATAATATGCAGAGGAATAAAGCAGCGATAGTTCTCTCTGCCTAATGGATAAAGCAGCCCTGAGAGCTGAGAGCTGCCCCAAATAAAAGCAGTCAGCTAATAATATCAGGCATTCAAAAGCAGAACGGTCCAATATCAACACCCATTGCACAAAGATAAAAACACACTGGGTTCCCAGTTCCAAAACAGACTGTCTCCAAGCCGGAGTTCCCCCTGTGAAGAAGTCATTCACCTTTTTATAGGTGCTGTCGTCAGCCAGGTCTGAGCGCGTCTGTGTTTTTCCCCTTTAAGCCCGGGTTGACGGTTGAGGAATAGGTTTCAGTCGACTCCCACTGTCACTCTGAAATTAAGCTGACTTTTATGTTCTGCTTGGAAAGCTTTCCTTGAGAGAAATATTTGCGGCTGCCCCACGCCTCCTGCAGTTAAAAGCACGGCCAGCGTTAGAAAAACAGTGCGAGAGTCTGGAGAGTGTGTAAAAACCTGTATTATGGCTATTTTTTCCCCCTCACTTTTTCGTTTTGCGATGATGTCGGGGAGCAAAAGGGGCAGACACTGGAGTCAAGGCGCTCGTTTGGTTCCTGTCTGTTTTTTTTTTTTTTGTGAAACCCCAGCGGGAACGCATTTGCATTTGTGAAAGTGGTTGGAAATGTTGTAGTGAACCGTGAAAAGTGAGTGACACCGGTTGCAGAGCTGCGCGGTTCCTGCAGATGTCCTGGAAGACTCCTTGTCACAGTGACAGCCCCGCACTGGGCACATCTGAAGGCTCACCTTCTCTGACAAAAGAAAATTTGACTAGGGGAAAATAAGGGTGCGTTTTCCATGCCCTCCAAAACAACAGCACGCAGTGATGTCAGGCATTTGAGCCTCTACCTTGCCTGTCTTTTCTGTGAGGGTTGCTGGCCACCCTATTGGACTGTTTATGACACATTCTTTGGCATGGAAGGGCCTGCCACATACACTATTGAGCATTGTAGAGAGATGTTTAGTCCCCGGGAAGTAGTCATTCTTGTACAACTTCCTTTTTCTTATTTTTCTCCATCTGTCTGTGTGAACTGTTTATATAGTTTTGATCAAAATGAGCTGGTACTGCACCTACCCTCATTCATCTTCTCTTTGGTCCAGCATTCTGTTTCTCTTGTCGATGGATGCCTATGTGGAAAGCCATTTTTTTACAGTGTGTAGTGAACGCAGTGCATTGTGCTTGGTTCGGTTCCAGCCCGTTACCCTTCTGCAGTCTATAACCTACTGTTTATGCAACGATATATATTTAAGAGGAAACACTGCGAAACGTTAATCCCTCGATTTTTTAACCTGATGAATTTCTACACGTTCCAGCTGTGCGGCGTGGCATATTTATGCGTACCTCTATCTGTGAAAACAGTTCTGTCAGCGAAATGAATCACAGAGGTGGTGGTGTGTACACTGCAGGCCATTCTCGCCCACACTTACCGACTTACAGAAACCACTCTTTCTTTCCACGACCACAGCCAAGGTAAGTGTCGAAAGTTTCTTCCTGATCTCCCGCGGTGTGGTTTTTGTCAGACGGCAGTGGGGCCGGGGCCTTTTCGGTGATAGGTGTCCCTCTTCATGTCTGCGGGGTTGATTAGCTTTGTCATTTCCTATTTGACTAGCGCTACATCGGCCGACACCTGCAGAAAGGCCTTGAGTGCTTTGCGGTTCCCAAAGAAAGTGACTCACTCACCTGGTTTCACCAAGGACTCATCAGAGCACACAAGAGCCCTTTAGTTGGCATGGCTTTTTCTGCTCCCCTTTGCTGCTGTGGAGTGATGCATGGTGAGTCACAGTGTCAGCTGAACTACGCACACAAAGGAAAAGGCCTGTCTTTCAGCAGCCTTCAGAAGCACAACATTCCTAAAACAGTCCAAGCTACAAATCGACACTGATATGAAACGACAATAGCAAAAACACTGATCTGCTTAGCAGACTCCATCATTTTGATGCATAGTTTACCGTTTCATATCCTGTAATCTCGGTGCCTTTTATGTTTATTTCATTTGGGCAGTGTTCTTTGGTTAAAGGCAAGATTGCACTGTGTCGCCCAGTGCTTGCGCCCGTGACCCTGTGATCCAGATTTCATTGCTTTAACCGCTACCCCAGAGCTTATTGTTACACTTAACAGGAGGTGCAGTAAGTCACTGGGGAAGGGGGTGCCTACCGAGGGAACGAATCGTAATGAGGATGATAAAACAAATAAAAGAGCCCTGATTTTATTCGTACCACGTGGAGACTCCTGTCACATCCGTGACGGCTGAGGTGCCTTGACGTACCCAATGTGCCCCAGAGTGTTTTGAAATTTTATTAAGCACAAATTGCACGACCCGCCGTACAGCGACACAACAGGGGCCCCCATCTACTCAGCGTTGCAGAGCAGGAGAGAACAATCCTATTACATCGCGGAGAGCTGATATAATGGAGGGGCCATTAAAATCATGTCGTGTCGAGGCGGTCGTTGACGGATGCGGAGTCTGAGAGGACGGCGGGATGACAACGACGCAGCGTGTCACGGGCCCGCGTGCCCTTCAGCAAGCTGTCATTCAAGGCACTTTAATTAATTTGGTGGCACACTTATCCCACATTGTCAAGCTACCGCAGAGGGGTGAGAAAGTGCAGGACAATATGTAAACATCATGGAAAATAAAGGAAAGCATATTGTGCAAATGCAGGCTTACGTGTGTCATGTAGATATGCAATTTTATACAAGGAGGAAGCTGGCGAGCCTAGGTTGTTTGTCCAAAGAAAGCACAACATTATAAACACTGTTGGGGACAACATGTGGATGTAGCTTTAATAATGAAATGTTTTAGTTTAAAGGGCAGTAGACCAAGAAAAAGAAACATATACTCTATGATTGCGCACTTTGCCACTGTGAGGAAATGCCTTCTGGGTTGGAGACTGTGACTCAAGTTCTGAATTTTTTACTGCCATGACTCTCTCAGGAGTGTTAAATGAATGTGTGAAATATGGTTTTGAATATTGTGTGGGTTATTAATTGCATTGTTTCCATCTGCAGACGTTTTAGGGAAAAAAGTGAAACGAAGAAAAATGTTTAAGATCAGAACATATATTTGGTAATAAAAAATGTGCTAAGGTGTCTAACTATATTAAAGGCTCATACGCTACTCAAGTGGGCAGTCATAAATAAGCCCCTATGAACTATATACAGATGTCTATACTAGGAAGTATGAATGTATAATTACAGAGTGTATCACATAAACTGCCTTAAAGTAGAACCTAATTGTTCTTTTTCCTCTTTTGTGCAGCCCATTTTTGAGCTTTTAATTGTCTGAGCTCTGACATCTTTATAATTCAGCTGAGTACATCTATTTTCATGAGAGACGTTTTGGGGTTTCATTTAATGAATTCAACAATTAGTAACAGGAGTTAATGACTGTAAGGGGCTAAGTACTTTCATTGATGTGGCTGCAGGTCTAAGAGGACTGATCCTATGAGCAATATATTTTCATTAATGCTTTTTCCTGTCTAACACTGGAAAAATGTGGCAAATTGTGAGAGACAGGGGGCTTTTGCTTTTGTTTAGTCTGCTCTTGAAGGTTTTTTATGTCCTAGTTGTACTCTTATTGAGAGGTGGGGGGGGCAGTACTCATCTTACAAAGGCATGCTGGGATTTCACAAGAATTGATTAAAATGGCAAAGCTTGGAAACTCTTAAGGGGAAATCTTGTCTGATATCAAATGCATAAAATAGATTTTTAAAGCATTTAGCCTTTTTAAATATATTGTGTTTTGGACATATTTTATTATTTGTATCACATGCTGACTTATGCTGTTGAGAGCACAGTTAGGAAACTTTGTGCTAGCAGTTCCTTTTGATGAAGATGTGTTTGGCAAATAGGTTAATTCTGCTATAATGAGGGTCCCACAAGGGCAGCATAGTTTTCCATGCAGTGTTATTCCCATGGATAAGCTGCACCTTTGTAGAATGTACTCATTTATGTTCCATATTAAAGCTGCTGTGGTTGAATCACATGGTGGGTTACAAATTTTAGTGAAACAGTGGTATTCAAGTACGTCAGTGAAGACATAACACCCATTATTATCATATCCAAAATTATGTAGCCAAGTAGAAGCATAATTAGTTTCTCTCTCTGAGATTTCACATTTCATTCAAGCTATAAGACAACAGCAAATAACTCTGCATGGATTTTTTGTAATGTAAGCACAAATGTTACCCTGGCTATAACCCCAAAGCCCATTGATATGCTTGCCATAGTGTCAAAGGTCAAGGACACAAAGGCATTTAAAAGGTTTATGTCAAGTCTATGTCAATGTCAAACTTGACCACCCTGGTATTCATTTTAATGAAACTTGATGAATTCCTATTCTGTGCTTTATGTAAAGATCGGTATCCACCAATGCACCAGGGCCTGCCAATACGATAAAGCATCCTGATTGCATTGCTTTATTTGTTGGTTGATACATAACTTGACGTACATAGACAGTGATTCTGCACTATCATATTGATTCTGAAAATGATGATGACAGTGATGATGATGGGTTGGTTATATGGCAAACTCTCTTCTTTAGAATGACATAGGCATTAATTGATACGCACTGTAGGTGTACAATACAGGCTAGTACAGAATGCATTCACAAGACTAGAACACTAACACATTTTTTTAATGTCCTAAAGCTGAGATGGAGACTCTTGGCATTAAAAAAATTAAGAAATATTTGCAATGAACCAATCAGTTTGATGGTGCAGTGTTGGAGTCCTCCTCTGAATGCACAGTCATGATACAGAGACAAGCTGGGGACCTTGTGTACAGTTACTGAAAACGAATGGAACTTTGTGGCTAGTTGCATTTTACCATTTCTATTCTATCCTGACTGACCAGAAATGAAATTGAATTTGCTCTTTCCTTTGGCCTTCAGAGGGTAATGACAGCCAGACAGACAGACAGGAAAACAGATGGCCAGGAGTAGTGTAGGGTGAGGACTAGTTTTCTGGTATGTAAAGGTAATGTGACCGAGGAAACTGTGCCAGTCCCATTTTTAAACAGGTGGTGTGAATATAAAATGAAATGAAGTGAGAGGATGCTTACACGTAGATGGGGAGGGAGAAAGCAGTTTGGACAGTAGAGTTCTGAATGACCTCATGATTAGTGTTGACATCATATTGTTGTACCTTTCCAAAGGAAAGACTGAACTGTATTGCTTAAATATGTTGATATAGGCATTATATTACACATCTAAACACATTGTAAAATGTGTTGAAAAATATGTGAATTTTGTGGTTGATTATTATTTGTTGTTTATAAGGATTTATTAAGATAGATTTGCAAGGATTCTGTTTGCTGGTTAACATGCCATTTGCATTGCAGTCCTCATTGGATATAAAATAAAAATGCCTTTCATCCTGATATCAATCATTCATCAATCATTCACTTTTTATGGAATGTATAACCAACTTCATCATGGTTCGGTAGACCTGCTTTTAAAGGTATCAACTAGTTATAAATAAGAGAGATAAATATTTCCATCAGGATGGAATCAAAATGTCATTAGAGCGTAATATGAATGAAATATAAATATGTCTCCTGGAATAGCCATTTTCCAGATTTATATATTTACACCCCCTCACAATTATTCTTCCTGCCGTTCCCACAGAGGATGAGAAAATATTTCTGGAATTTATGAAATTCAAGTCCTTCAGTTGTCCAAAGTGCATTAGAAAGTAACGTCGCCTCCCCTCACTCTTTTGAGTCTCTTGGCAGTAGTTAAAATGGGGACAATAACAAAACGGCCTCCAAAAATAACCTTTTCCAAACGTTTAAGTTAATAAGTTTTTGTTTGCAAATGGTCTAGAAGTACAGCAGGCGAATGGTGTGAGAAAGTTTTCCCTTTCCTTATAATGGAGTGGGAGTGGACGACAACTACTATTATTACCTTTCTAATAATCTGACTCGTGAACTTATGATCCTTATGATACTTATGAAAACTCACGTCATTGTTTTTAAACAATACTGCTTTTTGGAGGTCATTTCTCCCATGCTTCTCTTAAACACTTTGCCTTCCTGTCCTTAAACTAAAGACGAAAATCTTAATGTTCTGTTATTTAATCTAAGTGTGTCCCTGCTAGGTTTGTAGTGGAATGACATTTTGAAGACCCTGAGACTGACCTCCAGACCAATTCCTCTGCCTTGCAGTTAAGTTGTCTGCTCTGGAATTGATGGTCTGCAGGAGAAAAGATTCCGTTTTAGGAAAATCATTGCCACAACAAGGAACCCTGTTAAATAATCCCTTCCTTTTAAAAGGTGCTTATTTGTCTACAGGCTAACTTACCTCCTGTTCCACTTTAATCAGCTAGAGACTACTGCGAACTCATTCTTTAATACGCATGAAGTGAATTAGACACACAACCTTTGAAATGTAGAGGTGGTTATTCTGTGAGACCAGTTTGTGGTGGCTGCTTTTAAAAGCTGAGAGTTTGCAGGGCTTTAAAGTTTGTTAGTCATTAAAGATGTCGTTGTCAGATGTGTCAATGAGGATAATGAATGCCAACCAACCAGGAAGTATAAAATGGAGCGAGCAGTGATGTCTCATCTGAGTTGTCCCGCATGTTTTTGGATAGATGCTTTTTTTAAAGTGTCTAGGGTGCATACGTTTTTTGTTTGTTTTATTTTTTTACTTGTTGTGGGTCAGAAAGAAGAGGGTTTTTTACAAAATTGCAAACCACGTTTCCGGCCCGACATGGAGCCAGCTGTCAGGAGGTTGATTGATGTATTTGGCTTTTAACTTGCATCTGGAACAAAAAGATAGAGAGGACTCTATTTTTACAGTGTTATTGACTTCTTCTGTGGCACTCGTCCTCAAAGCTTTTCTGAGAAGCAGATGCTCTATATCTTTCAGTTGATTTACTCAAAAAATCCCATCACTTGCTTGTGTTCAGTTGCTATGGTCCTTCCAATTCAGTGTGCATAGGACATCAACACAATCCCAATTACAAATAGAAACTCTTCATACACGTAAAAAGTCATAGTCATTTTGTTTATTTGTTCCTTTAACAGTAATGGCATAGATGGAAGGCTTATTAAAAGTGTCACAGTCGAACAAAGTAACAGGGTGAAAGGGTACTTCTTTGTATACAGATAATACAGATTTCTTATATCAGTACCGTTTTACACACAAGTGTATCTTGTCATTCTTATAGCTTCATGGTGTGCGTGTACTTTGTGTGTGTTTGTGTATGGGTCCACGTGCCTGGAAAGTGAAGGCTGATCTCTCCACTGTGCTTAATACGGACACGCACTGTTTGTGTGTAGAGCCCGGCTCTGCAGCCAGTCTCTGCCCCCCCCCTCCCTTGTCCCCAGCGCTGCCTGGGGCTGCTGTGTCTCCCAGTCCCTGATACATACATACATATATATTCATTATCTGATTAGCTGACACGTTTTGCTGAAACCAGTCGCAGCCCTGAGGCAGGGCATGGATTTCATTTAAAAAGTATCAAAGGTTTACACAGCGCTCGTTTTAATCAGCATGTTTATCAGGCAGAGAAAAATTGCAGGAAGGACCACAGGGAGAGGGTTATCTTAAGGACCAGTAGCTTGGGAAATTTATAATGGCTACAAGGTAATTTACTGGCAACCTCTACATTCATCCATGTAGGACTGCCCCCATTTATAATTACAGCCCATGTAATATACTAATGAAGCTGCAGGGTATCGTGTTCGTGCCTCTGTTCTTGAAGAGAGATATTTCCATGTTGAGAATTGAGCATATCTTTAGGACAATTTAAATTGTTGCATCCTACAGGTTTGTGTTGTTCTCTGTGTTTAGATGTACTCTGTTGATTATTAGGAGGCATAAATACACATATATAGTAATACAGTTGCTGTAGTGCACCCACATTATTGCTGGTTCAAAAACCACAGAAGGTTAGGCTTACACTGTACATGTACATACTGTATATGAATCCATCGCAGTGGTCAGCCTGGTTCCTGGAGGGCTTTATTTCTGCCCTTGTACATATGTCTCTCTCAGTCATCATCTGCAGAACACCTTGAAGACATGTTTACTGCACATCGGTTCAATTACGGTTGGCTGGTTCTGAAAAAGATAACACTTCGCGACCCATGTTCTGTCAGCATAAACACCCTATTGGAGCACAGACCCAGAGACAAATTCCAAATAAATTGGATATCCAACCCTAGATTAATCCAGTGGTTTAACAGGAAATGGACTTTCCAGATGACTGTGACCCCCATGTGACACACCAGTCAGTGTGTAAAGAGCAGGTTATGATAAAGTTTATGTTTTAAAAAATGATACAGTCAGTATTCACAGAGACCGCTGGAGGTTTTGTAGTAGTTTTGGTGACTGTTCAGACAGACGGTGTATTCCTCTGGACTGATCACTGCTTCAGTGCATTGTGGTCCTTTACCACAGTAAAGGCCACTACGACAGTGGTGGATGGTACGGTTGCTTTGTTTGGTGCCTTGCTTCCATCAGCCTCATTAGACTGTGGTTTTACACTGTCGCCAAGTTTTTTTCACCTGTCTGGCTAGAAGGACCTTTATTTACCACTACAAAACACCAGATTATGTTATTACACACAAGTAATGATGTTAAACATGGCACAGTTCCATATACGCCATGATTCATCTGCACTTGTTAGTCTTCTGTTTAATACAGTCAATGCAGACCAATAGACCTGGTGGGCACAGGACCTGATAAGTCTAATAATTAAACTTTTTTCATTATTTTGAGGTGTCCCAACAAGCTAGCAAACAGTAAAGATATTTGGTCACTTATGAGCAGCTAGCAATAGTACCTAACTGTAAAATGATCCAACTTGACTCACTTGGTCTGTAGATTAATGGTAGTGTTCTTGTATCGCTTATTACCATTTTCATTTAGTAATATGAACTTCCAGTAGTTAAAAATCAAAGCCTATCTATTTAATGCCCTCATGCAAGTGTATTTTATTTGCTTGCTGAGTAACATTAGCAAGTTATCTACCATTGTCAGCAGCTGGCAGTAATCTGTGTATCCTTAGGAGATGTTTGCTGCACTAAGAACACCACATGTTTTTTTTACTTCTTTAGAGCAACAAATATATTTTAATAAAAAATGAAAACATAATATTTTAATATTATATATATTACACATATTTTTTACTGGTTCTTCTTACATTATCACACTAACATTAATCCAGGAAAGCCCTGGCTATGTGTTGGAATTGTACTGGTATGGTACACACATGGTATACTTGGGTATATAGTGTGGCGCTTGCTTGTTGGTCTAGGTACGCATTTGTGGTCTTAGACTTGTGCATTTGATGTGTGGATGATGGATTTTTGTGTGTGGATGATGTTTCCTTGTTTGTGTGACGTTTTGTGTCATTTTGCCAGATGCCTTTGTGCTTGACTCCTGGAGTTGCTCTGGATAAGGACGTCTACTGAATGTCAACAATGTAAATGTATTGGAACATGTACTTGTCAAGTACGTTGCTCTGGAAAAGAGCGTCTGCTAAGCAACAAAATGTAAATGTAAATGTGAAAAATATCAGGCATTCTGTAATCGGACATCTTGGGGAAATAACTCTTTCTACTCAAGCCTTTATTTTCCTCTCTGTCCTTTCTTTAACTATTTCATGTTCAGGTGAAAATAGAGCATCACTGGACAGTAACCTACACGCAGCTGTCGTACCTGACTGTTGTCCTTCCAGACATGAGTTTATATGAGGCAATGTTTGTGAATGCCCAAAGACAGCACTTCAGTCTACGCTTCTGCTCCAAGTGACGTGACTTGTTTCTGGCATGCATGTTCCCTCTTGACTGGCTTACATAAACAGTCTGTCTGTAAGAGAGACCTGCCTGTCGCTCCAAGATCGGCTCGACCCATTATCTTTGGCACACGCAGTCTCGCGCAACACCACCCCTGCTGGTTAGACATGTACACTGCGCCAACATAAAAAATCTTGTACATCTTCATTCATAAAATTGAAATTTTGAGAGAGGTAGTTACATGGTGTAGGCGGCATACTTTGCCCCACAGACAGTATGGGAAAACTTCTTGATGGGTTGCCAGTTATAGAACCAGGCAGAGGAAAGCACAGTCAGTGCTGAGGAGGACAGTGTGCTTCTCTGGGCTGCTGGCTGCTTCAGCAGACATTAGGCTGTAGATTAGAAGCAGGCCTGGTGTTGTTGTTCTGGTGCGGGCTCCAGACACGGTGCAGCCAGGACGAGGCGTGCTCACCCTGAGGGGATGTCTGCAGGGCCAGGAAGGCCTTGATACCATTGTTGTGTAAACATCCCCCGAGCATATCTGATGGAGGAAAAGACATGTCGCAAAGAATTCTGTTTTCTCAGACTCTGTATGTGCGTGTGTGTGTCTGTGTGTGTCACGGAGAGAGGGCGAGGTCCTCGAAAGTGGAACCTTCATTCACAGGCAAAAATGGAATGAAAGAATTTACAAAATTCTTTCATTCCATTCCAGAAATTACAGAAATGAAGGCATATGTACAAGTGTGCAGAGATTTGCAGTTGTGTGTAAATTGCAAAATAAATATCTTATTACACTATGTACACATATGTTTTGAAAATTCCAAAATCTTGCAACCCATAGTTTCCTATTTTGGGAAAAATAGGTATTAAAATTAATGAGGGCTTTAATACACTGAGTGACCTTTCAAGGCAACACTACCAAGATGTTGAGATGATAATAATGAGTCACAATGGTCATTATATCTGTTTGATGTGACTTTTGTGCTAGGTTTCCTGAAGAATCGCCCTGCATTTCTCTCCATCTCGTACTTTTCTTGCAGGAGAAAGAAGGAGTTGAAGCCGTGTCTGTGGGGGCCATTCTGTCAGACTACCAGAGAGTCCGGGTGGAAAACGTGTAAGCAGGATACGTCATCTTTTCACCGAGTAAATGCCTCAGACGTTTCTTTACATCTCACCGCTGAGACGTCAGACCAACTTAACGCCTCTGCCATGCTCCCCGACCCTAGAGAAGAGATCTGGGTCAGCATTTTGAGAGTACTTCTCATGGCACCAGACTTGATACCTGAGGATCGTGGCTCTGAATCCCACGTGGACTCTAACGTGACTGTACAAATCAGTTACAGACTGCAGTCGGCATTGTTGCACAGTCTCATTCAAGACCTGAATTGGTTTATATAGCAATTTGCACAGGGTTAGGCATAAACCAAAAAATGTAAACTGGGTGCAAGTGTTCAGAGCTCACAGAAAGTACTGCATTTTTATTATTTGACAGGCATTCAAATATGGCCCTTTGGCACTGTGCGGTGTCGGGCCTTTCTTACTCCGAGACCCGTGCTGTCAGAAAGCTGGCCCTCACATCTCCCACACATTCCATGACAAGCCCCTCTCTTCTTGTTTCCAGCGCCGTGATAGAGCACTCTGCATATCAACAAATACCACTGTCAGTCTCCCATTGTGCTTGCTTCACACCCCAGGCGCTCGTGTGAAAAGACATGCAGGGCTGAGGGTTCGGCTCCAATTACCTGTACTATCTGTGTTTGTGACAGACAGGAGTGGAGGGAGGGCGTCATTATCCTCTTATAATTATACATTTACTTTAATGTACACAGAACCCCTCGCCGAGGCCTAGCGTTGAAAGGAGTTTGATGCAAGCCGGTTGTAAGCGTCTTAGTGGCAAACAGCCTGCAGAATGAAAGTGCTAATTGTCTTTGAACTTACGGTCTTGGGCAAGTGTCCAATGCATGCCCTTTATCTCTGCTACCCCCCCCCACTCTACTGCACCTGTCCCACAGGTGCATGCGTCTCCAGCTCCAGCCCCTGGCCTACCTGTGGCGCCGCGACCAGGAGACGCTGCTCCGAGAGATGATATCATGTGACCTCCACGCCCTTATCATCAAAGTGGCGGCTTTCGGTAAGTGTACGGGCAGCGGTCGAGCAGTCGAGCGACCCTCCCACGCATTGTCGCCTCCCGCCCGCCCCTCGCTGTGAAGGCGCAAGTTCGCATACGAGCATCTGTCAGGAGGAGGTTTGGGGCGTAACGAGAGAAAGCAAAAGGAAAAAGCCCAAATCATCAATCAGGGCTTAGTAAAACTGTTCAGACTTGTGCCAGGGGCGAGAGCAGTGAAGTGGAGAACAATATGAAAAGATAAGAGGGGAATCTAGCGGTTGGAAAATGACCACAGATGATTGTGTGCCACATTAATGAAACCTGTCAATAATCGCGCACGCCCTCATTGTGTGGGATGAAAAGACGGCAAGGTGTATTTTTGCCTTTTGCATACCTTGAAACACATGGGGCGTGCAGCACAGATTAAAATCTCGTATATCTCATTTAAGGTTTTCAATGTCTTTACTAGAGGAAAAAAGGTTAATGTATTGTCACCTGTTTTGTATTCATGGCTATTGTGATGCTTTGGGAAAGAGGCAGATCATATATCAGAAGTACAGAAGTATGTTTTTTGAGTGTATGAAGATCACAACCTGTATTTGCTGAAGTTGTTTTTCTTGACAATGGAAGTGACAATGGTAATTGTTCCTTAAATGTTCTTTTTAGCGTTTTACAACAATGCATATCTATGTAGGCATTTGTCCTAGCATCAAAATGCTTGCAGAGGTAAGTCATTGAAAAGGGGGAATGAATACAGCAATGACATACTGCATAGGCTGACATACTGATTCTTAGGGTATTTTGCAGGACATTTGAATTTGAACTTGAAGTATTGAAAATGTTTCTTTTCCCCATTAAAACACACCTTGTTGTATCTGAAATAAAATGAGGTATAGAGTAGGCAATTATGTTGCATACACTTTACCTCCTTTGTGTCAGGACTCCATTTAACTACCATGTGTGTTAAATTTTAAAATCACATCATTGTTAGTCAGGTTTTCAGTATAAATTGACTTTGAAACGTTTGCCATTGTAAATGATTGGGATCAGTCATTCTAACAGAACTGTTAAATTCACTATCTTTATATCCGTCCCAGGGCAGAACAAGCACTTTCATCTAGGTGGAGAGCCATGCTCTTCACTTGTGTATTGAACACCACTGAGGCCAAACTTTTCTTTGATATCAGTGATCATACAGTACATCTTATCTGTACTGTGTGAATGAGGAGGAGAAGAAGAAGAGATGTAATTATGCTAATGGGTCCTTTTAGCTCACCTTCCTCTGGCTGCAGAGACAAAGATTCTTTGTGTCTCACCCAGGAATGTTGCTATCTCTGAGCATCGGCAGTCTTGCGAAATTACCCCGAATAATCCCCGCTGCAGAATCGCCTCACCTCAAAGCACAGGCAAAGATTGACAGTGCCACCAAGCTTTCAACCTTTTCTTAAGGCAAAGTCATTTAAAGGCAAATTCTCTGCATTTTTGAAGATTATAATTAGAAAGAAAAACTACCCCGCATTTCTGTTTTTTTTTTTTTTTTTTTTTTTGGCTACAGGTAAAAAGGTAAAATCTTATCGTCCTTGGTTTCTCACCTGCCCTAGGGCTGCTGTAATTAGAAATGAGAGAATTGAATAGTCTGAGTGCTCCAGGGCTATTAGGCACCACTCAAATAATTGCAGCTTTCATTAGAGCAGTTAAAAGCAATGAGGTGTGTTGTTATAAGTATTGGGTGACGGCGAGCATACCTGAGAGAAGGTTACCTGTGCAGACCTCAGGTGTAGATTAGAAAGGCTTCCAGGTAAAAGGTGACCGGTGCTTTTAATAAACAAACTCCCTCCACAACTCTCCCTGTAGGCTCTTGGTTTATTTGAACGCCCTGTACTTAACCACAACTTTTTCTGGCCAATGCTTTAGGCATGAAACGTTTCCATAGTTTGTGTCGTAGTTCATCTGGTGCTGTCAGAAAATAATTAGTTGAGGACGTCAGATGATTAGACTTTAAAAACTACAAATTGAGGCTAAAAAAACACAAAATACACTTTTTCAATTTTACAGTACAACATCCAATAAAAATATTTTCTGAAATGTTGTCCTCAGTGATAGAACCATCCAGAAATGATCCTAAAATAATGCACCAACAGACTCTTTATTTTGCGTTCCCTTTTCCCTTTTCTTTAGCCAGAATATTGATGAAAATAAAATACCCTATAAGTGTAGTGTTATATTAAAAATTGTCCCACATTTGGAAATGTTAAATTGGAGACAACAGTACAAAAGTGTGCTGTCAGGTTTTTTTCCTGGATCACCTCCAGTGAGATTGTGTGATTTTGAATGGACATTGTAAAGCCAACTGAAGTTCCCTTACTGTTGAAATTGTTTCAACAGCCGCGCACAAGATGCAAAAATTTGAAAATTTTGGAGCAAGGAAATGGCCCTGTTACCAACAGGAAGTGAAGGCACATTGCCGTTGCAGTGGCTTTGTACTGCATGTTAGCCTTGCTAACAGTGCTGCAATTTAATTTTAATAAATGTGGTACTAAAAAAATCAGTTTTAACACAGTGATAGTAAGTGGTAAACTACTCCCCTGGTAGTAAAATTAACCTTGACAGGGGTCAGTCTCCCCAGTTGTTCTGTAAAGTCCTGGGATTGATGGTTATTCTAGAAATCAAAGGACACCATGTAAGGAATTAGTATGTATTACTATCATGAAACTAAGGGGTTATTCATGTAATCTGCTTTGTTGCTATGGCCTTAACTTTGTGTAACAGTGTGTACCAAGTATTACATTAATTATTGTTCCACAATATTTTTAATGTTGTCAATGTACTTGCTGTAAGAATCAGAAAAATGTTATACTTGCTTAGGACTTGATAGGACTAAGTGTTATAGCTTTGAGGTGTCATTACATTAAATGTTCACAGTATAGGTTATTTTTAAATTTATTTTTAGGGTCAAGTCAGTATGCTCTTAAATGTCAATGTGCAATATGTTTCCGTATTAATGCTCCAGAAAGACTAATGTGTCTACTGTAAGTCTGTGAGCTGGTATATGACTCCAAAAGCAATATACCTTAATTAACAGGTAGTTTACTCAAGAGATGAAATATGTACTGTCACCCTGGGCCAACTGTTAATTTTTCAGGCAAATAGTTAGTGTGATTTACTCTCCAGTATCATTTTAATACATAAAATTTCCCTTTTGTGTTATTAAAAATGATAGTATCATTAATATTTCTATTTATTGCCATTGCTGTATCTCCTAGGACTTTTTCACAGGGGATAAAGTCCTTGTAAGACTGGGAGATACACATCTTATAATGTTGTAATTGGACAAGTTTTTTATTCATTGGATAAAAAGATTACCTTTCAGATGTGAATGCATGTAGAATAATCTCCTATTATTCTGTGCGTAGACCCTGAATTTCAGATAAGGACTCAGACAAATTTGGCATATACCTAAATCTTTTCTTTTCATGTTGTTTTGGGTTTTTCTTCTCTTTCAGATTGGATGATACTGAACGTTATTGTTTTCAGGAAGGTCTTTGAGTGCATTGTTCAAAGGCTGAACTAGCTCACCTTCTTGTGGGAAGATGTTTATTTCAAGATTTAAAAGCTAAAATCTTACACATCATGAATCCAATTTCTTTTCTCTCTCACTGAAGGCAGGGATTAAAGCCAAGCTGTCAGGTGTGTCAGATCTTAAGAAGACCTGCGCATGGCTGATATTTCAGCACTGGCATTATCTAAAATCTTTTTCTTTTTAAAATGTAGCTTCATGCATGATATAGGACAAAGATCCAACTAAAAGCATTGGTACTTTCAATTAAGCAGGTAGGCGACTCTGCAGCTTTATTTTTATATATTTCTTTCTGAATCAAGTAGGGGTAATTAAATTATGTTTCAGTAATTGCTTGAGATGTCCTCATAGGTATAAAATGCTTTGACAGTTATTTTGTTGGTCTGTAGGTTCACAGTGGTTTTGTTTGAGGGCTTAAAGAAGAATCTCAGTTATATTTGCCAGTTTATTGTTTACTGAATGTTACGAAAAAGTTTACCATAGAATTATTGCATAGGGAATATTAATAGTAGTTATTTGGTTTAATAAGAAGTCTTTTTTGTAATTTTAAAAATCTTGCGAGTAATTTGTGGATTGTGAGACCTGCAATTCATTTCCTCATCATTGTTCTGTCAGTTTGAAAGTTCACCAAATTTAATTGCGGTTTTATAGGATAATACATGATGGAATCCTTTTAAAGGCAAGCCATTCTTTTTGTTTCACTGAAACCCGTTTCTCCAAAGTGCACAGAAGCTGTCCTTGGAGGCAGACAAATGGTTGCTTCTAGTGGGATTATTTGGGCTTAATGTGGCATAATGAGGGCAGGTAATTGGGTTTAGGTCAGGTTGTAAAACAGGTTGAGAAGAAAAGGGATGTGACGATCATGTAAATGAGAGCGGAGTCAGACCACAGAAACCTGAGGAAGCAGAAACCTCTGTCTTTCATAGAAACAAACTTCTGCTTCCTTATGTTTGGCTCTCTGTAATGGGTGAAACTCTAGATGGACTTCCATTATTTTAAGGGGATGGTGAGCTTTTTTTGGTTTTAGATATTTTCAGTGCAAACCAAGAGGTGGACACTGATATATTTGTGTTTTTTCCCCAACTTAATTTTTCAGGGTAGCCTGCTCACTAAATTGTAAGATACATACAAAATAAGGATTTTAAAAGAACTGGCGTAGATTTTTGCATACTTTTGTCCTTTAGTATCATTGTTGAGGGAACGCTCATATATATTTATAACCTGCCGCAAATGCCATGGTTCCCCCACAACATGTGCATCTGGGACTGTCACCTCAGGCCTGGCATCAGTGAAAAGCCAGTGGGGGGCATTTAATAAACATGAGGGGGCTTAACTAAAGGAACAATCGCATAACTTTGTATTTTGTATTGTACTGTGCTGGATATTGAAGCCTTTTGTTTTGTGCAATAAATTGGCCAATTTTACAAATCCTTTCATCACCATAAATGAATATGAATGTACTGTCAACCCTTTGTAAATAGATACACTGGCAAAAGATGTAGCTAGCCAGCCATTGTTCTCTCCTTTTACATCAGCAACAGCATTTAGTATCTCTCGAACAAATCATTAGCTGGTAAATGGAGGCTATATATTTAAAACAGCACTGTTATAACTAAATGCTCTCCCAGCCTTGAAAACAGTCAGATTTTCTTGGAGTGCTTCTGAGGGAGTTTGGTATTAGGTAGCCATGAAATGTAAACAATATGAGATTTACAATCTATAACAAATACAGTATATAAATGTTGTAAGGAAAACACCTTGGGCCCTTAATAGCCATAGTAATACAGGTTAAGGTAGTGCTTTCAGTATAGTTTTGAGGGCCTAGTTATCTTGCCAGCTTGCTACAGTGGCTAGAATGGGTAGCTTTATATTATTAATATTGTTGAGATTCTACTAACAACAGCATTATAGTTAGCCGTCTCTGCTAGTTGTATGTGAAATGATATTTGGCAAGCCAGTTGGCTAGCTTCTGATGGATTACGATTAGCAAGTTGCTATAAGTAATATCTCATGATGTTATAATGAAACAGTTTTTCCCCAAAATAAACTTGACACCTTTGCTGTTCATAGTTAGAGTTGACTAAATCTTCTCTAGCGCTGTTTTCTTCTATGACTGTATGATTTCTCTTTCAAATGACAGTTGAATAAATATGCTCATGTTAGTTCATGTAGCATGCTGCAAAAAGCACAGAAAGTTGCCTGATCACTCTTTAAAAGCCATTTTTATATCAGTCACAAGGGCTGGATATCATCCACTGGCACTTTAATTAATCTCATGTGCAATCTACAAGTTGTATTCAAGTTGAGTTTTTATCATTATTGTTCTTGGCTTCCATTTGTGGTTTTACTGATTGTTGTACTTTATGTGACAATTTTTTTCCAGTTCAGACAGACTGCACAGCAGGTCTGTCTAGGCCCACTTTGCCTGGTCAAGGCCCCTCCTGGCACCAGGCCTGTGTCACCTCACTCCTTCTAAATTTCAAATCTTGTATCATATTTTATTTAAGCAAATTAAGTTAATGAACATATTAAAAATCAACATCCTTTTAGCAATTTGAGCCATTAAAATTAGTTGAAAGGCATGACTAATTAAAATGGATATTAAACTGGATTGAATTTTAATGCCTTTTTCCTTATTACCTTTGTATAGGGTTAAGATGAAAAAATGTCAAGATTAGATATTCTCACACTAATTAAGTCTGCTGCTCCCCTGGGTGGAAGACTTGGCTTCCTCATTCTCCTCTGCCCGTCTTCTTCCCCCTCCTGCAGTTCAGACCCATCTGAACTCCGTTTTGAATTACTTCTGATGATAACTTGAAACATATTTTGTGGAACTTATTCCCGAGGGCTTGAGGTTAAGACATCGACCTTTGGGGTTGTCACACACGCACAGAAAAAATTTTCACCGCAGTACCATTTGCTTTGTTTAATTAAAAAAGCTAAACAAAAATGTTCTCAAAGTGTTGTCTCACTTTGTTGACAAAAGTGCATGAAAGGCATGTTGATGTCACACTTTTTAGGCTACAGCTCAGCATCAGGTGTCATTGAGGTTTAGGTTATTGTAGGCATGGTGAGGATTGTTGAGATGATTTTTTGTCAGGATTACATGCTGGGAATGGCAAGCCAATCATTGAAAAAGGGAGTATGGGCTCCCAAGTATCTCAGTCGGCAAGGCACTCATCTTGAGTACACACTGAGCAATATGACCTATGTCATTGCCTGACAAAATTACATTCAAGGGAACCTTGGCTTTTTCCTGAAAAAAATTCTGGTAGTTTTCTTAATAATTCTCATTTAACCTAATTAAATGAGAAGTATTGAAAATGAAAATACTGCTTTTTCTAGTCAATGTTTAATCCAGAATATCATGTACAGGTTAAATGGTAGTTATTAGGAAAACTACCAGTAATTTTGCAACGAACAATGGAAGGTGTCCTTGAATGGAATTGTAGTTTTTTTATTCATTACAAAGAGATGCATCTTAGCAACATCTGATTTCGATTTATATGTCATGGCAGATTGCTGCTGAACAAGCTTTTGTGTGTGTCTTACAGCAACAACTTGCATGAGTAAAGCGTGAGTAACAACTTACAACTAGTCAATGAAGCATCACTGTTTTCAGTCATATTGGCAGCGCTTCAAGACATCTGCCTCTTAGCATGGAAAATTAATACACAGGAACAAGCTCTCATATTTTGTTTTCCTTTTGATTTTGTTTTACAGCTCACCTGATTACTTGCAGTAAGTAATGCTATAAGTAGCTTGTGTGCAAACTGTAGAAACATGCTGTTTAAATGAAGAGCAGATTGCCTGTGTTATCCGGAGCAGCTTTAAGGGTCTGGAGCCAAATCAGGATTTCTGTCTCTGTTGATACAGTAGAAAGAAATACTGAACACAATGCAAGCTGAACGTCCAAGGTTGGTGTTAAACACAGGGGTAATTTGGATGATGCAACTGTGTGTAATTATCCTGGACCTCAATTGGAGTGGTGAGCATTTATTCAGTGTGCAATAATGCAGGAAGCCTCCAGAGAGCAGACTTTGTTGCAGCTAACGGTTCCAGGTTATAGTTTAGGGGTCAGCTCTGCTGTCTTGTCTGTGTGAGGCTTGGGGAGAGGTCTCTGAAATCGCAGCCAGGATGCCAGTTGTGTGTGCGGAGGCCTCACTGGTGGCTAAGCTTCAGGAAGCAGGGCTGGATTTTCTCTGCCAGCTACATGTTCCTACAAACATCTGTAGGCACTGAGTCACTTCCATGCACCGTTTAAGGGGAAAGATAAATAAACAGGATCTTTCCAGTTTATATTCACAGAGGAACAAATCAGAGCTCACTTTTCAGCACAACTGAAAACTGTTAACCTTACCCAAAGAGATTTGTGTACACAATTTGTGAAGTCAAATAAATAGATTCTGAGCCAAGTTATGTGTCTTTGTGTGACAGACTAAAAACCTCCCTTCTCTGTCATGTTCAATCACTGCTTTCTGTCTCTGGTGTGATCCTTTTTTATGCTCTATTCCTGGCAGGGCTGAATCCTGAGAAGCATTTAGGGAAATCTTTGGCTGAAATGGAGTCGTATCTTAAACAGGTAGGAGCCTCCCTCCAGACTGACCTGTGTTCATCAAATATATATCTTGCTGTTTCTGAATTCAAGTTATGACTTCTGTGAAACTCTGAAATTCCACAACTAAAAATCTGGATAAGGACAAATTCGACTGTACAAGAGGGAAGATTCTTGTCCTTGATATATAAAAATGTTCTTTAATAAAGAATGGAATAATACAGCATAGTAAGTCTGATATTTTCAGTGCCAACATGTCTTTGACCATTGAGCAGATATGAAGTAAATGCTTTAATTATGCATTTTTCCTGAATGAAAGTACAGTGGCTGAACAAAGTGAATACTCTCCTCAAACAGCTGCTCTATATCTCTCCCTCTCTTTCTCCCTCTCACTCTGGCAGCTATCTCAGAAGTATGGAGTTCATGTTTGTGGTGAGGGAGGGGAGTATGAGACTTTTACCTTAGACTGCCCTCTGTTTAAGAAGAAAATTGTAATGTAAGTGCTATGCCGAAAACATGCCTGTGTTTAAGTAATAGCCATGCACTAATTGGTATTCTGTTGGTATCCTTGTGATGTAAATACTGAGACCCAGCTGAATGAATGCCTTTGCTGCAGGATGTAACAATACAACCACTGTAAAATTTTGTAGGTAAAAATTGCATTTCATTTGTATGACAGGAAGAGCAATGCCTTTCACATGTGATAATTATTACTTTTTTCACCGTAGAGATGCCATGGAAACAGTGATCCATTCAGCAGATGCCTTTGCCCCAGTTGGCTATCTGCGGTTCTTAAAGATGCATGTAGAAGACAAAATCAGTGTAAGTGCCATTCTTTCACATTTACTGTATATTGAAAAGGGAGTGATCTGTGATCTTTGGGCAGCTGAAATGTATACTTTAATATAGCTACTCATGATGCCCATGGATCAGGATGCTGTTGAATATTATTTAGTCTAATTTCACATTTTCTTTGACATTAATTGAACTGTACAAGCAAGTTCCATGTACAAGTAAATGGTAAAATAATGGATTAGTGAATAAAATATAAAAGCCGATTTTCTTCCTCTTTGTGTGATGATGGCATAGACTTTTCTCTATGTTCAACATTAAAAGAGAGATTCACACAGAAGCTGTATACAGATCAGGCTCTCCAGGGTTTTTTCTATCCCTGTTTGTCCCACTTAGACGTCTGCAATATTCACTCCTGCCTCAAACTAGGCCCCGCTTAATAAACATGTCTGGTCAAATTAAGGCACTTTGTATTCAGGTAGGTGGAGGGGCCTCAGAAGGCTGCATGGCTACGCCCAGATTGCTGTCATTAGAGGAGGCAGAGGAAAAGGTTATTCTGGCCCCAGAGACAGAGCAGTCTTCCTGATTGGCCCATGCCAATTTGGGCCAAATTAAGCTCTCTCAGTTTGGACTTTTTCCTTACTGCTCCCAGTTTTTGTGGCGATCTTGACTCTTTATCAGCATCTGCACTGATGACATGTGACAAAAAATTGCAGTGGTGGTTATTTTTCAAGGAGTTCTGCTATGATACTTTGGTCATCGAAGGGTCAGATGCAACAATTTTATGTATATATTTTGTGCGAGTATTCTCTGAATATGGTCTAAAATATCCAGTTAAAATATATTTCAAAAATTAAATGCAGTATATATTCTGTTGCTTTTTAGTTTATACTGATATCATTTTGTAACATGTAATAGCAGCATATGGACTCTACAGTTATAATATTTTGGCTGTTCTGTCATGTCAGTCCTGTCACTGTTATCAACATGTTTGTGAATTTGGGTATTTACAGTGTAACCAGCTCACAGACAGTTGAACATTCCCTTTTACAGCCATCAGTCAAAGGTATGATATATATAAAAAGTACATTGTGTAAAGATATTTACTTATGTACTCAAAGTAATGGAAACTGGCTAGCTAGCACAGATGCCTGCAGACAGTGTGGCCCACATCCAGTCTTAATTTATTGTGTTACAGGCACATCTCTGAGATGCATTTCACAGGAAGCATAATGCTTTACATGTATTAGGGAGGATTTATGTCTGACTTAAGGTCAGTACACCTATCTACATAGGCACATGTAGCTCATCTTTGCGCCTGTGGTGTCACTTGAGACAGCAGGAAGTCTGAGTGACACCTGAAATGGTTCACAGATAAATGTCCCTGTTGTTTCCCAACATGACCTTACTTGTAGATACCTTCATTGAACTGGCCTAGAAAGGGAAGAGCGTTGAAAATGCATTGTAATATAGTTCTATAGATTTCATATCCTGAGGGGATTTTCAGACATTTACACATTGTAACTTTAATTAACCATAAATGAAAATGTTAAACAGAGTTTAATTACTTCTTGCATAAACTCCCCTCAGTGAACTATGAAGAGAAAAAAGGACAAAGCAAATCAAATAAACATGTTAAAGAAGCAGGTGCTGTGATTGACAATATCTATTTTATTATCTGAGTTTTATAAATAAAATTATGTATGTAGGGTATAATAAATAATATATATAATAAGTAAAACAATACATCCATGATCAGTGTTTATGTATGGTAAAGACATATCACGTGCCACAAACACTGCATTTTGTCATTGTTTTCAGTTACAGTCAACATTCAAGAAGATTTAGATGATATACTTTTGAAATACTTCTACAACCATCTCAAACATGGATTACCTGATGGTGATGTCATGTTGTTTAACCACAAAAACAAAGAAAAAAACACACACAAAAACATGGCCCCTGTGACTAATCTGGATCAACTATTTCGAAATACATTTGCAAAAACTATATGTCTACATATGTACATTCTTTGGATTAGTGCATTTGCAAGCTTCTAAAATGTCAAATGTTTGAATTAGTATTAAAATCAAAATTAGGATAGTTTATGGTGTTGTGCCACACCTGAATGGGAGGTAGTCCTCATATGCTGTTTGCAGTGTTGTGGATATAATTCAATAATTTATTTATTTTTGTTTCATATTATTTATCAATCACAAGTTCAAATTCAAATGGAGAATGCTTTTTGAACAATAATTCCAGTGCACATACATTGCTGAGTTTAAAAGTGAATTGTCAGAAAGGTAGTTCTCAAAGTTATGATTCAGTTGGTATGTTTCAGGGTTCACGATTCACCTCTTTTGTGGAACCTTTGTGGGAAGCACTGTCTTTACTAGGGAAGGAGTTCAGTGCTGCATGAAATGAACGTCTTGCTTTTTGGAGCAACACAATAACAGGGGAGACTATAGAGCTATGTCTATGTCTTGGGTCCTTTTAAATGGCGTCTCCTGCTTGGACCCAGGCTTGTTGACTGTAGTGAGGAGGGTTTTCCAGTGAAGTCCGCTCTGAGAGCACTCTGGGTCAGCGGCTGCGGAAGGATCTTCTTTTAAAAACATTAACAGTGGCCCAGGTCTCCAGGTTTCCACTAATTAGATTTGTTGACCCAGAGGGCTGTTCTTAGTGAGTAATGCAGAAGAAAACGAAGCACAACAAAGCCAAAAATAACAGCTTAGGCAATGGAATTACTGTTCTGTTCTCAAAGTACAGAAAGAGAGACCAAGAGAGCATGCATATTGGTCTTATCAGGACAGCACTGCAGGTGTTATCACATATAAGCCAATGCACTCTCCACATCTGAGTAAAGATGAATGCGTAGGAGCAACTGTAGAGTGGAGTTGTGGTCTGGAGCTGTTGTGAGTGTGCCAGGTCACAGTGGGGCTGGAGCTGCCCGTGGCGGGGCGGAGGCGGGGGTTTTGGGAGGGGGACGGGGGTGAGCTGGTGGAGAAAGCGTAGCCCACAAGCCTGGTTCCTCCAGTGCTAGGCCCTCCAGTGCTGCTCTCCACTGCCCCCCGGTCCCTGCAGCCGGGTGGGGAAGCAAGGGAGATTCCCCCAGCCAGGGCCCGAGATCCAGGGGAGCACCTCCCCTCACCAGCAGTCCAAAGCACTCTCCGTCAGGCTGACAGATCCGTGCTGACACCATCACTAGAGGAAACAGCACCGAGCAGGGTAAAGAAGTCGCATCATTTGCCCTGAGTTAATGGTAGTCAAGCTATTTTTTTATACCACAAAGAGGACTGAGGTATAATTAATTTGATTATCATATGGGAAAATACGCTTGACAGCGGAAGATTTTGAAATTTTGAAATATTTATTAAAAATATACAGCACTTGGTAGGATGTGGTGGGCACGGTGCGTGCCTGTGAGGTTGACGAGGGCTTTTTTAAGAAAAGGCAATCAAGCAAAAAATGAAATAATAAATGAATAATACTGGGGTCTTGTAAAATCCCAAGCATGTCAAAAACAAGTCAGACTTTTGAGTGATGGCTGGAATGATTGAATTTATAGTATCAGAAAACACCCCTCTCTCTGTGTAATTTATGAATATGTTAGCATGTTGTTTTATATTCATTCTCCTTGGAGTGGTTTATCTTTGGACGTGTCAAAACAGAATGACATGGCACTGCGGTGTTATTGAAAAACTCAAAAATCTTTCATCCCCTCTTCTGTTTGTTCTTTTCTTTTAGCCATTTTGCTGAATTTGCTCACATTTGTACCCTGTTGCAGAGCTCCATGGAAAGTGGTTTGCCGTTTGATAGTTGTCCTTGCCTACATTCCATTGACAAGATGACTGAAGAGCCTGAATATGCTGATGAAGCTGAAGACATCCAGCGAGAATTTGCATCAGATTCTGACCTTAAATGTCAGGGAGACTCTGGTGAGATGTTTTGTGCTTTTCTGTTGTGAGTGTATTTAGGCCCAATCTTTTGACCAGGGCCTTCAATCACTATCAGTGTTTTTCAAATTTTATTATCATTAATATTATTTAAATTAATCAAACACATAGGTCTATCAGTCATTCCAGTTTCAGTAATACAGTAATACCAAGTGTCTGAATTTGTAGTCATATTTTTGGACAAATATAACAAGTCCTATTTTGAAGGTATCTAATATATTTTGAAATTATTATATGTCAGTGTTCTGTAATATTTCAGTTAATAAAACTGTAATGTAAAATGAAATGTATGTAAAACAATTAAGAAACGAATCATAGATCAAAGCATTGGTTAATTAATGTTTTAACAACAGTAATATTTTCACTAATGGAAAAATAAAGGCTATATAGATGTGCCTGAGATTCTGTGCTGTGTGCAGGGAAGTAATCATTAAACAGTGATATCTTTCAGTAGCCTTCTTGGGAATTACTAACTGCCCTGTTTTTATTCATTAAAGAGCCCTCTCCTACATGTTCAACGAGAACAGAACTGGGGTATCAGTGGATCTGTGGCATCGTTGGGCTTCAGTGTGACCGACCAAATGTTCAGACCCAAACGAAGCAAGCATTTGCATTGCTGCAAGGTATGCTGGGAAAGTATGTCGACTGAACAAAGTGGTGGATCAGCGTTCAAAAAAACATCTCAAAAGTGTCTTCACTCTTAAACAAAAGGCACGATTCTGAAGACTGCCTCTTGACGTAAGATTATGTTGCACGCACAAGCATGGAAACTTAAATAATCCATGTTTACACCAATCAGATGAGAATTACAACCTCTACAAGCTCTGAGAGAGACAGCTCTGGATTACTTTTACAGCACCGAAATTGAAAAAAGCTGTTGCTTCAAATGCTGCTTATACCCCCGTCTCAGGGTTCAGCACTTAAAACAGTCAATTCAGAAACAGGGAAAGCCCCATTGTTCAGAAGTTGCTTTTATGTCTGCTTGTTGTGTTAGCAAAACGCACTTTTAGAGGTATAGTGGGGATTAGAAAATGTTCTTTATTCAGGAACACTCTTTTAAAGTTGGAGGCGAACAGCGAGTGTGTCAGGGGCCCTGTCCATCAGAGAGGCAGGATCGCTATTGTAAAAGGAGGACAGACACTTCAAATTATGTGTGAGAGGAGTGAAACTGTTTCTTCAAAACACACACTGCGAGGCTCTCTGTTTCGCCCGCAGAACTTTTAAAAGTGAATGCTATAACAGAGCGTCTTTCTCTAAAAAAAAAAGAGAAGAGGAGCAAAAGATGAAAAGCATATTTAATGTTTATCATCTTATTTCGCTGCATAGCCCGCGCTGCACAGAGACAATATTAAACAAGTTAATATTTAATGAACAACCACTTTGTCTGGGGTAACCCGTGCGAAGCACACTGAAAAGCCAGTATCTGCAAAGTAAAAAACAAACTTGATCCCATAGCAAACTGTTATGAAGGAAGAGGCTTCACCAGGACCCTCTCTCTCTCCCATTTTATTTGTGTGGAGAAGTGTGTTCCTATTGAGAGGAGTCATTATGCCAGAATTCAATATTTTTTAAAAATATATGTATTTAAAGGCTGAAAATGAAAATATTAGCTTGTTAGATGCTTGTTTTCAAAAAATGCAGTATTTTTAGGGATTTCAGTTTTTGATTTTAGGTACAGTCTTTAACACCTGTGTTGAGAAGTGTGGCTGTCTCTTGCTGTGTCCACAGGTGAAGTGGAGAAGAAGGGCTTGCAGTTGAAGCATATTGTCCTGGTTCATTTGTATGTGCGCAGTATGGAAGACTTCAGTGCGGTGAATTCAGTGTACCAGTCATACTTTGGTATTAATCCCCCAGCCAGGTATGTCCCAGTTACTGTCTAATAACATGCAACCTAAAAGAGCAGTGATTCTGTCTGAGTCCTTGCATTTTCCTGAAACAGACTATAATACTGTGTTTTATGGATACAACCAGAGCCACTTGGGTTCAAATCCTAGTTGGAAAGAACATTCTGTGAATAGTTCAGAATAGGTTCCAGTGTAATTACCATTATTAAGAAGATTCATGGCCTAATAAAGTACAGGTAAAATATGGTATACCAGGATTTATCTTACCACTCAGGGGCTGACTGATTCAGCAGTGGTCACGTGACACCCTCATCATGTGATCTGTCCTGTAGAGTGTGCGTGGAGGCGCCCTTACCCAGGGGACAGCTGCTCCAGATGGACTGTCTCCTTCACGACTGGGTGGGAGCTGCGCTGGATGACACGGCTCGTCATAAACACGTTCTCCATGTCCAAAGCCTGTCCCACTGGGCCCCCGCCAACATTGGGCCATACAGTCAGGCCATCGAGGTAAGTGCAGCGGCGCAGGAGTGGGGCTTTGGGCCTGGAGTTATGGGTACAAATGTCAGCTGGGACTTTGCCTGATAAAAAGTCAAATAGATAAAGTTGGTTAGTAAAAGCAATCTCCAGATCAACTGCACAGCCAGGGTACAGCTTAGAACTTGGGCTTGTTATATTAGGGGTCCATTCCCTATGTGCCAGTCAATCACAATTTTGGCAGCAAAATTTGGTGTTCTGTTGTTATGAGCCACAAATATCATGACTAAAGGAGCGTGACTTTATGGCCTAAGTGGGGTAAAGCTCAGGTCCTGCACTATGCTTACTGGTCCTCAGGTCTGTGTGTGTGTGTGTGTGTGTGTGTGTGTGTGTGTGTGTTTATGCTTCTCTGTGTGTCTGTGTGCACATGCGTGTCACAGAGCAAGACCTAGGAATTTAAAGTCTGGAGGATTTTGATATAATCTCTGTTTAATGTAAAAACAAATAACTAATGCAACTCCAAAGGCAACCGCAGGAACTGTAAATGTGGTTCCATGTGTGGCTCAAACTCTGTTTATGCACAGAGACAGGATTAGATTTGTCAGGGAATTGTCAACAATGCTAGTGTCCATCCCACTTCCACCAGCCTTGATCCTTCCTCAACCTCCCCAGGCGAGCTACAGTAAAACACTCATATCTCATGTTGAGTAGATTGCATTTCCTTTCTGAAGGCAGTCTTATCCTTGTAGTCCATTTCATATGTAAAAATAACTCGAGAGTTGCGTTTGTGGAAAATTGTTTAAAAATGTATTTGTCGGATAAAAGAGGATGTTTCCTGGAAATATTTTATAGTGATTTTTGCCTTCTAACTCAGCACATATCAAAGGTTAATCAATCTTTTAATCATGTGTCCATGAATATTGCTTCATTCATCTGTGCAACATTAGTTGAATGGAAAATGTGGTACTTAAATGTACTACATTTTTTGAGATTTTTGCATTGTCACAGTTTCCCTCTGGCTACGTGCATGCAGGTGGGATTGGAGCCCCAAATCAGTCTTAATTCCAATCTGCTCTTTTTGTCTGGAACTGTCATGATGACCCACTTTCTTTGACATACTGCACAGGCATCACAGGTTGTAGGCTCCATAGGTATTTTTTCTGAAACTGCCATCCCTTCTGTGAAAGAATTACCAATCAATCAGTAAATTACAGTGAACAGGCTGAATTGTGTAGCAGTAGTGAGGTTTGTTCTTATTTTATTTTTCTCCTAAAAAAGTTTAGTAGAATTTTGATTTCCTTCATACATAATTATTGTGTTTTTACTATGGAAGTTTAGATGTAGAATGTATTGCTATACATATAATATCAACAGTAAGGTGTGCTTAGTTGAATATTTGTAGTAGCATTGCTTTTTAATTCAGTTTCTCTTCTCTAGCCTCCTGTCACTAGCTTAACTAATACAGAATTCTGCAGCTTCATTTGTCTTCTGACTGTCTCGTCTCTCTCATAGTGCTGCATGACTCTGCTGTTGGTTGGGTTGTTGCTGTGCATATTAGCTTTAAAAGCTTTGGTCTGCTCCTTTATCTCCTGATTCTAAAACTTTTTTCTCTTTGCAACCATCTCAGTAGTGAAACTTGCCAGACAATGCTTGATGGCAAACTTGTGACCTTTTGTCCTCTCCAAAACATTCACCTTCCTACAGCATTAATACACCTCCATACACATCTTTCACCTTCTTTTAGTTTTTTGTTTGTAATGTTTATTTTGAATTTGGCTTTTTTTATATCCCTCATGTAGCATCTCTTATAATCCTCCATCTACAATTTCTTAACGTGTAGCATTTTAATTATCTTTACTCTGAGATTCGAGTTTTATGTTACACAATCTTGTACAATAGTTGCTGAAGTTCATGCAGAGTCTGTATTAAATCATTTAAAGAAACACTCTTGAATTTATTCTTTCCTTGATTACAGCAAGTGCAGTGCCCTGGGGAAATTTGGTTTGAAATTCTATTTACTGATGCGATTGTGGAGGGGCACTGGGGAGGCAGTAGGGGAAGGCCTGGGTGAGAGCAGGTCCTTCTTTTTTCTCCCCTAATTGGCAGTGGCAGCCTTTATTGTGGAATCCTCACGCGTGCTTTCAATTGGATTTGCACTGGATTTTGAAAATTGTCAAAGTGGACTCTTACACAGTGGGGAAAGTGGATCTGACGTTTGCAATTAGCGTCAGGAGGAGGAGCGGTCTGCCGGAGTGGCCAAATTTAAATAATCTTCTTATGGGGGTTAAATGTATTAAAACAATGAGGTGGACTGTCGTTGACCCCCTTGTTAGCGGGTTCAGGGGTCGG